>VMKM01000950.1:0-206577 GCA_008360985.2 Macquaria ambigua | reverse complement strand
TGTGTGTGTGTGTGTGTTATGAACATGAGTATAATAGAGAGACAGACAGAGACAGTGTGGTTATGTTCCAGTGGTGCAGAGAGCACAGGAACATTCAGTCTCTGCCTGTAATGGTATATTGAAACTGAGTGTCTCTGTAATACACACAGAATGTGGCTGACATTGACAGATCCCACACGTAACTTGTATATTATTGAGCACGCACACACACACACACATACACACACACACACACACACACACACACACACACACACACACACACAGTCTGATTTGGTTTCAAAGACAAGTTATCCGGTAAATAAGATAATAACACCCACGCTTCTTTAATCACAGCTCTGTTTGCAAGTGATAAAGATTACAGAGAAAAAAGAAAAAAACAGAGAGACAGAATTGGCAGAGAAAGATGGCAGGACAGGAAGGAAGGAAGGCAAATTTAATAGTAAGGAGATGCTAAAATGTTCAGATGATATTGTAAACAAGGAAAAGTCATTAAAGAGTACGGCACAAAAGAGAAAAAGAATAAAAAGCAGGGGAAGGAAAGATTTAATAAATCTGAAATAACAAAGGATGCTTAAATTAGGGACTATGCAGAGATGAGAGTAACAGAAGTGAAAAAAGACTGCAAAGGGGAAGTGAAAAGAAATGAAGAGAGGTATCTATGAGAGCAGTAATTAGAATACATAAGAGGAGAAAATGAGATACAGGGAGATGGGGAGCGCACAGATAAGTGGGTCACTGTGATGATGAGGCAGAGGGGAAGGAAGAGGAGGATTGCGCAACACAGTAAAACCTCAAAGCTCAGCTTTATTCCTCTCTCTACACTGCCATGCTGTGTCACATCAAAGCGAGGAGGAGCTCAAGGTGGGATGAATTCATCTTGTGAGACCGTGCGAGATGAGGGAGAGAGAGATACTAATGCGCACCGACGAATGGAGGGTGAGGATGGGACGAGTAGAAACAGCTGAGAAGAGTCAAGGTGAACAAGAGGACAAAGGCAGAAGAGTGCACGAGAGAAGTAAGAGAAAAGAGAAAATGGAGGCTTGCCAGGCTTCCCGTGAAGATTTCCGTGTTTCACAAAATATAGGAAAACAAAAAAAATACTTGGAGCAGTAACGACAGAAGGTGCAGTGGTAGAAAGAAGTGTCTCTACAGCTCTTTTCCCCTCCCTTCCTCCCTCCTCCACCTTCGAGCACCTCCCTCTTCCCCCTCCAGCGATGCAATTTGCTGAAACCATAGAGCACGGATGATGTGACTTCACTGGATAAAGTTAGCTGCTGCAGCAAAAGCTCTTTCCCACGCTGAATCAGCTGTACTCTAGAGGACATTGTATATCAGAGAGGGGAACCACTAGAAAAAGAGGGTTGGGAGGAGGAATTAATCCTCAAGGGAGAATTTCAGTCAAAAATAACAATGATTCTGCACGTTGAAGCTAATTGTGATATAAATGTCTTAATCATTCATTCACCCCTCATTATTGCTTCTCCACAATGGGGTTGTAGTAGCCAAGATGTCATTTTCCTTCACAACCTGGATCAACGAGCTCACGGGTCAGCTGGGTGTTGGTATCCAACCATGTCCTTGTCTTGCTCCCTGTTTCCTATTTTCATGCCAAGTGTAAATAATGCTTCCCCATATCTGTCTATGAGAGTACATTTGGACCAAGACATCAAAAGCTTTGTGGCTCAGCCCTGCTTACACCAGTTTGATATAATAGACACATTATTGTCAGTGCACCTGGATGGTACTGTCACAGTCTTTTATAAGAAAATAACTCCTATTCTTTACTCTTCATCTGGATGAGGAAGGTCACCTTTCCTAAACTCAAACTAAGACTTAAGCTAGGACTGCAGGGGGTTAATGGCAGTCCCACCGTAAATACATATGGTGCAGTTTTTGATGTACAGTAAGTAAGTACAGTAAGTGTTGGATGCCCACAGTAAATGTGTTTACATTCTTTTTACTTTGTGATATAGAGTGACGGTGAGCTATATGCACTTAAGCGGCCAGTATGCCTACTCAGAAGTGTTTGTTGGACGGTCAAATAGCTAACACAAGCAGCCAAACCTGGCCAATCACAATTCTTGCAGTCTCCGTAGCCCAGACATTTTGAGGAGGCGCATGTTAGCTATGGCTATAGCTTATATGGCGCAGCTTCAGCAGCTACATACATAGGTTCCAAAGCTACGTTGTAACCCCTTAACACACAACTATATATCCTCCTATAGATGTGCTGACCCTCCTACTGATCACATCACACTTAGGTGGAAACTACTCGAGAGCACAGTACACTATAGCTAGAAAGACAACATTATCTGCAAACAGCAGAGATGCCATGATACTGTCACTAAACTGAGGACCCTCCCAGACCTCAGAAGCAGCTTGGTATACATAAACAGTAGATTTGACAAGAGGCTTCCTTATTGGCATCTCAAATCTACCTTGAACAATTATGTATAGGCTAAAATGGATTGCAGCAGCAGCAGCCCCCAGCAGCTCACTCTCCTATAGCAGCTGCTGATGTACACATGCTGTGTTATCCTTTTGCTATACAAGTTCAAAATGCTTGAAATCACCTCATCCTCCTTCTGGTTTAAAATCCTGATTTAAAGCCCAGACAAAGTATTGTTGTGGATTCAACCATGAAAATGCCAGTATCTGTCTTGTGACTCTATTTCACAGGTTTGTGATTCGGGAGCGCATGATTCATTTTACTGTATTTACCAGGCACACAGTTCCTCCCTGAGGCTAATGTATTGACAGCTGGGGCCCATTCGGACCTCTGCTCTCAGTGCAAAGCAAAGCCTCCAAACTGGACTTAAAACGTCAATAGCACCAGGGTCATAAGCAGTCAGCCAGTCAAATTAATGGATTTATTCAAATTCAGAGACAATTAGAAAACCCTTTGTTGTGATGACAGAGTATAAGCAGTGTTGTAGCAATGATAAACCAACGTCAACCAAGAATAAGTTATTTTTTTTGCACATTTAATAGATAAGAGTGCTTGCTTACTGATTGGATCCATCGCTGTGAAATGTGTCATTCAGCACATGCAAAGGTAGACATACAAGTAAACTACGCACCCACATGCTGACTTTGAAAGTCAAAACAATAATCTTCCTTCTCTCCATCTTTCCCCTCATCTCCCTCTCCCTCAGTCTCCCTGTCACAGAAATGCATGAACGACGGCAGTGTTTTGCATCTTTTTCGCAGTGCCAGCCATAGAGAGTGAGTCAGTGTTAGTACACAGCCAGTTTATAAATTGTGTCGGCCTTCTGACAATGAAACCAGTGATTAACTGGATCATCTTGGGATGGGAGGAGACGTCATAGGAAGACAAGAAAGTCAGTGTGTGAGTGTGAAAAGTCAACATCTCTTCCTTCCACGCTCTCAGCGCCTTTCTTCCATTTTTGCATCTGGTTCTCCCTGTATTCTATCACTCTTTAATCACTTTGCAGCTGACATCCCGTATGAAACAAGTCTGAAGACTAATTCGTCGAACAAAGATGAATTGAAACTGGTGGTCCAGGTTGAAAAAAATGTACATTATTAAAATGGAAAGCGTGTCACTCCACTACAATTGCCAATTGCCCTTGCCATTTTAAGATCTTTTTACTTGTACTACTATATCTTGGGACTCAATGAGCTATATTTGCAAGACCTATAATTCAAGTTAATAACCTGCAGACATTTTGTTCTTTCTGGATCCTTTCATTTTTCACCCTATCCATCATTATTTTCTCTGCTATGCAGCAGGAAGACGGATATGCCTCCCCAGGGTTGGTAGGAACATCCAAAACCCCCCTGACAGCATTAAAGTATCACAGCTAAGCCCATAAACAGCCTACAGGGTTAATAGAGTGGGAAACCATAAAGGACAGGGAGGGAAGGGAATGGGAAAAGATGTGGAAGACGCAGGCCGACAGCAACTTGCTTAGGTCATTTCATTTCAACATTTGTATCATTATAATTATATATTTCAGCACTGTGTTATCAATGTAGCAATTAAACATTTTGGAATAATTGGAAGTGTGTGATTAACGGTGTCAACTACAGACATAAAATGGCTAATCTGCATGTATGTGAAAGCCACAGGGATGACAGCAGAACAAAATGCTCAAGGGAAAATCACAGAGGAGGAGGAGGTGGGGGAGGATAAAAAAAACAGGTAGGTGGGTGTCCCGGTGGGTCAGGAGGTAACGCGTAGAGAATGACAGCAGGATGAAGCATGCGGAGAGACAACAAAAAGGGGAACAAACACATTGTGATCCTTGCGCTTGGTTTCGCTTTTGAGACAGACATCTGACACCTTTCTGCTGCGCGTGTTTATAACTGTTTCAACAGCTGGTGGCTATCTGCCCGCTAAAAGGCCTTCTTGTCAACACCTCTGATTTGTTTAGCAGCAGATGCAGGCGTCTGCAGGTGCCACATGAAATGTGTCAACACGTGCTCGGACACTAAGCAAGTATCTATTTGTGTCTGTGCAATTTAAATGGCAGAGAGATAATGCAAATGTCTGCCTTTCCAAGCACAGATAACAGACACAACAATGACCTTCCCCGCCAGATCCATAAACACATCAGGGTCACTTGTTAAAACAAACCATCCAATTGACTGTCTAAATCTCCCAATGGGTGTATCTGTCAGCGGGGCTGTAATAAGTGAATTAATGGTGGCCATTCTGGATCCAAGTTTATAATGCGTGCATGTATTTTTCTTCCTCTACTGTATGTGTACATACGGTGTATCCAGTAACCTTAGTGGTAACACAATGCTTCTGTCTTTGTGTGTCAATATGTGTGTTTACCCCTGGTATGCTATTCCTAAACCTATTGAGCGCTGCTAATGACTTGGCTTGAATTGCACTGTTTACTCCTCCTCTGCTACCCCTATGAGGTTCACATGATACGTGGTCATTGTCCTTCCCAGCAAGAAAACCATGAAAGGCGAGCAAAGGGAAATGTTACTGACAAGGTCACAGGAAAAGCAGGGGGGGAGAAGGGGATCATGATACAGACAGAAAGAGATGAAGATGTTAATTTCTTTCCACCTACAAGTCAGTGTTGATGTCAGCAACAAAACCCAGATTTCTTTGACCACAGCATACACACACACACACACACACAGCATCTTCTGTGTGGAAATTAACTAACCCCCCATATTGTGAAGATTATCCAGAGAGAAAGAGAGCAGCAGGCAGAAGAGTTAGTATTATCCACAAGAAGATGCTCCATCTCCTACTTCCCCTTGCTCCATTTGGTCCAAATATGTACACTGACCTGTGTGTGTGTGTGTGTGTGTGTGTGTGTGTGTGTGTGTGTGTGTGTGTGTGTTACAATTGAGTACAAGGGCTCATGCTCATCCATTCATGGAAAAGTACCCATGACAGCTCGCCACCCCAAATCTGCCAAAGAGCAGCACAATATCATCAACCCAAAAAAAGCATGAAGGGCATATTACGGGACACTCATCCATACAAACCCATAGACACAGACATAAACACACACAAACACACACACAAGGCCTGAAGGCAGAGAGCGCTGTATGTCGGCAGTGTCTGTGCTTGTACACATGAATAAGCTTCATTGAGTGGGGCTCTATTGACGCTGAGCCATGAAAAAGTAGGGCATTACAGTGTCTCTCTCCCCTCACTCTGCAGCATGCACCCCAACAGCACACACACAGAACTGCAGAGTCTGCAAGCCTGCAACAGATATACCACTCTGTCAATCTGTCGCTCTGTTATTCTCTCTCTCTCTCACACACACACACACACACACACACACACACACACACACACACACAGCCTTCATCGATTGTGTTGAGGTGCTTTTGGACAGACAGACTCATCACCGCACTGACGCGTTCTGCCTTTTAATCACCTAGACTTGTTCTCAGCATTAATCTGAACTCCAATACAGTCTGGTCCAGTCTCTCACGGTGGGCTACTGAATGAGTGAGTGGGTTAGTGTTTTTTTTTTTTTTAACTTCCAGACGTTGTGAAGGTGTGCAAAGGATGGAGAAGATCTTAATAGATTTTAAGCTGAAACACTTTGTTTAAAATTAATTCTTTGGTTCCAGCTTCTCAAACGTGAGGATTTGCTGCTTTTTTTGTCTTATGTGATAATAAACTGAATATCTTTGGTTTTTGGACTGTTGGTTGGACAATATGGGCAATTTGATGACATCCCCTTAGGCTTTAGGAAACGTATATAGGCAACTTACATTTTATTAGACCAGACAAGTAATCAATTAATCAAGAAAATAATCACCAGATTAATGAATAATGAAAATAAGCTGCCCTAATTAAGATATAAGTTGATTTGCTGTTATTTTACATCAGTGATGGACAGTATGCTATTTATTTGGTGGACCAAAACATAGCCAGTCAGGAAACATAATGACTGTAAAGGAGTTGGAGGAAGAAAACACTGCAACACCTTATTTATAGTGTAATGCAATTGTGAGCAGTAGCTTTGTCAAACACAACATAGCAGAAAATGACAAGGAGAGAATAAGATGCTGTAGTCCAGGCCTGCACTGTATTAAGAGCTGTACTGGGAGCACTTGGGTCCTTGGCTGTTCTCTATCCTTCTCTCTCTCTCTTTAAGTCACCCCTCCTCTCTGTTCTCTCCTCTTTCTCCCTCTCCTTTCTCTCTGTCCTATGAACAGCTAAATGAACAGAGGCAACGTATCCCAGGAGAGCAGAGGGGAATCCATCTCTGACAGAACTCACCTTCTGTTATCCTGCTATCGCCCAGAGAGCGAGAGCGAGAGAGAGAGAGAGAGAGAGAGGGAGAGGAGGGGAGAGACAGAGGCTCAAGGCAAATTAAAACCAGTGTTGGACAAAAACATTTTAATACAAGACAATAAGGCACCAGTGATCTGTTTATAAGTAAATGTATTGTTTGTTGCAAGGTTAAAGAAATTGTTTGTCATTTTTGGGAAATACACATGCTTGCAGAGAGTTAGATGAGAAGATTGATCTCTCTCTCTCATGTCTGTACGCTATATATGAAGCTACATCTAGGAGACAGTTAGCTTAGCTTAGCATAAAGACTGGAAACAGGAGGAAACAGCTGGCCTGGCTCTGGCTCAGCATGTAATTTTTCCATAAAAAACACAAATTGACGTTTTTACAGTTTAGTTTTGTAACTTGTTAATTAGTGAGCTTTAGAGATGCCTTTGGACAGAGCCAGGCTAGCTGTTTTCCCATTTCCAGTCTTTATGCTATGCTAAGCTAAGCTAACAAGCTTAGCTACAGCTTTTGTTTACCACACAGACATGAGTGGTATCAATCTTCCCATCTAACTCTCTGCAAGAAATAAGTGTATTTCCTAAAATGTCAAACTATTCCCTTTTAAGATGATTTCTGTATAGGGAATAAGATTTTGTTAGCTCATGGCGTTGCCTTGAACTAAAACAGTAACATGCCAGATACTATGGTTATCAGTAGCCTATTTGTGTGGTCACGTGCGCAAACAGCATTTTTGTTAACAGCTCATTTCTGCTGAGAACTGATAATAATCTCTTAACAGCAATGTTTTGTTTTTTGCACATTTTTCCTCTTTCACAATGTATAGTAGCTCACTAAGTAAAGCAGTTGGCCCTTTTTTTTTTTTTGACTTGCCGTTATTGTGTGAGAACACTTAAGGTCTTTGCTTGTCCTGGGACCTGAGACAGGAGAAATTGGAATCAGAAATCCTCACCTACCTGTTATTGAAAAGTTAACCCTTTCTGCACTCCATTACTTTCAGCATCAGCACACAACCACCACCCCCACACAAACACACTCTGTGATGTTCTCTAGTATCAGGTTTTCTTATGAAACTGATACAGAGGCTGACCTTTAAGCCAGACCAGCACAGCCAAATCAGCAACCCCCCCCCTCTCTCTTACACACACACACACACACACACACAATGCACAGTCAACACACACACAAAAAATACACACCTGTGTCTATCTTAGGTCTGATCATGGAGGTGTTAACAGCCATGATGGGAGTGTAACTTCCTGTTTACAGTCATGTGGCCAAACATCATCAGTGAAGCAGTTACTGTATGTCCACCTGCTCAAACACTGCCATCATCCATCTATTCGTGGATGAACAGGCAGATGCACAGATGAAAGTAAGCCCTAACAATGCACCAAAGTGACAACGTGTCAAAATAATGATGCACTGGTTTCATTACCTTCTGTCCTCTGAAATCCTGCCAGCTTCCATGTCTTTCCACCACCAGTCAACACTGCTTATTCCAGCAGCCAGCGTGATATCAGACCGGCAACAACGCCAGAGAGCCAGGGGATTATCATGTGATATTATCCCATTTGCTGTGTGAAAGACATAATATGAGGAGGTGTCATGTTGCTGGGAATATCTACACTGAAATCTGGACTGCAGAGCAGCCATCATTAAATTGACGTCAAGGAAAAAGGGACGTCTTTTTTTCCAACAGTAATGCTAAAATAGTAGGGGAGAAGAGACTGAACAGAGACTAACTGCATCCTGCAATTTGCTAGAGGGTTTTTGACTATATGGCCAAACATGTATTTGCATTAAACAAATCACAGGCCGACATCCGTTGGAAGAGAAAAGGCAAATGTTGCATGATCAAGATGTGACTCTTTGAGGTGCACTCCAGCCCTCATCGAAACATCAAATACGTAGATCAGTCAATCCGTGTAGGGGGGAAGCATCATACGACTTGTGGATCAAGCGCACCTGCTGATGGCAGACTGACACGCAGCCAAGAGCTCGGCCGGCTTTGAAATGTAAACCAGTCAGCTCTCAGACAGGCTATGCAGCTCTTTTCAACTTGAGAACCCCAGCAGCACTGTAAAGAGAGGAGGAAGCTTGCGAACAAGATGACGGCCGTAAAAACAGCAGCTTAGGGTTAGATGGCTCCAAAAAGATTCACTTTTTGTAATGTTTGAGGAGATAGAAGCGGTTTGGAGCTGCGGGAAATCGTAATGGCTTTGCACACATGCAGACAGTCTATTTGCCTTCAGTATGGAGAAGAAATATTTGCATTGCAATGCTCAGTCAACTACTGAGAAAGACAATAATGCTTTGATGTTGACATTCAGTGCCCTGCTGTGATTTGTGCAGGTGTTTCCCTTCTGCACATGCGCACACACTGCAATCAATCTTAGTAACAGTCATGGATGCAGCATATTGCATAAATGAATAACCACATGCACACCAATGATGTGCACCCACAGGCTCACACACACACGTGCCAACGTTCACACACATGCATCTTCTTCTTCATATTTAAACAAAACGCATCCCCCACAGTGTAGTCTGACAGGTTCGTGTGTGCGCGCACGTGTGGCTGCACGCTCACACCGCCTGTTTGATCCCTGATTGGCTGAGTCTGAGGTGACAGACACACTGAATGCCTGCGGTGTGTACGTGTGTAACAGTGTGTGTTTGTGCAGACCCTCTGTTGCAAGGAAGGGGGTCAGAGCCAGAGGGGAGGTGATTGGCTGCTGAGGAGAGTCACAGCACATCCTTAACCCACTGCCCTTCTTTCCTCTTCTCCAGTCCACCCCCCCCTTTGGCTCTGGCAGCATACTGTGTGTGGCTGGGGGCACACACACACATGCACTTACAAATCACCTATAGAATCTCTCTTTCCACACACGCTTAGACCTGAACACACAAACCCCAATGACACCCGCACCCTCCCCTTTAAATGTTAAAGAATGCGACTTGTGAACGTGAGAGCCAAAATAATTGGGCTGTCAATATCGTCTGGCGACAGATCCTCCCTCGAAAGGTGAAAGGGGTTTAAAAGGTCAGAAAACAAACGCCAGAGGAATTGATTCCGACACATAGAGCGTTACTTCACACAACACACAACCAGAGAGACTGAAACACTATCATGGCCTCTTCTGGTTTAACATGCCTTTTGCTCTCGAGGACTACCCGATTTAAATGAATACCAGGTACAGGGAATACAATACCAAACGCATTGCAGGATGCAGCTTATCAATATAAAATTTAAATATAATCGGAAAATGGACACAATCCAAACAGACCGAGGCGATTGGTGCGTAAAAGGCGCAACCGTGCGGTTTCTCTCGCTCTCCCCTTCTCATTCTCTACCTCTTTGAACCATCTCTCTCTCTCTCTCTCCCTCAACGACAGAGAGGATGAGAGAGGAGACAATACATGGTGTCAAAGTCAAGAGTGTCCAGCAAAGAGCCACATAACTAAACCAGACAGCTTTTGTGTTGCTTAGACACCCCTGCTATTCTCTCCTCAGTCATCAGTGTTGCAGAGGACAAAGAGACACCAATAAAGACACAAGACTATTTAGTGGAGGGTGTTGGGGTTCGCTGTAAAGACGGGTGCATTATTCTGACGCCCTTGCAAAGACAGAGGATTGGAGCATCTACAGATGAGATGAGCTGCAGTTCTAGCTGATCCAGATAATGCAACTCAAGGCATGCAGCAACTCGGTCCAACAGAGCGGGACTTCACCAATGCATTGCATATTAAGTGAGTCTAAATTTGGTACAAGGATGGGTTTAAGCCATAAGCCCATCACACTGATAAAGCAGGTATTCAGGGTCAGCAGGTATTTCCCCTGTGTGTCATTCTGTAGGCTACACTCATTGTTCACCTGTCTCCCTGAATGTCCATATGGTTTTGAAGGTGTCGGTGACAAGTGCGCGCGCTGATCTGAGATTTATGCTCCACTAACCTCACAGTCGTACAACTCGCTGAGCTGCTCGATGATCCACTCTTCCAGGACGAGTCTTTTCCGCAGTTCTTTCCTATCGTACTTGACCGTCACTTTGCCCTGTTTCTTCTGGACCGGGTCGTCCCCGGTGATGGGGCCGGATCCCATGCAGCCCACCGCGGTCGCAGGTTGGAAGAAGACCCGGCTGCCGGCGGTGGGCAGCGGGGCACTAGTCTCGGTGCTGGCGGCCGACATTGCGGGATGTGAGGGCTTATTATTTAAGAAATGTGTTAATGAGTGGGGGCTGCGGCGCTGAGAGGGACTGAGTGTTTCACAGCAGACAGGGGAATGGTGAGGAGCTTTTAAACAGCTGCTATTTAAAGCGCAGCGCCGGAGACAGGCGAGAAGGCGGAGCGTACACTGCAAGAAATGCACATCTTGGGCGCCTGTCTCGTGTTAAAATTAAATTCCCTTAAAAGAGGAAACCTTTTTTTCTGTGGAGTGGCATGAAATTACGGGTTTACCCACAGTGTTTCAAGTAATAATTGATTACTATAATTAGACATGACCATTCCAATACTGCTCATAATGGCAGAGTAGCCTATTGAGGGGAGTTCTGCATTGATTTTCACTGAGAACACTTGAAATGACTCCGAAAGATGCCATTAGCACGTCCAAAAGCTTGTTTTAGAAAGTAGCCTAAACCGATTTTTAAAGAGTGATAGGCTATGTGATAAAACAATTTCTCAAGGTGGGTATTTTTTGCAGTGCGCCAGCCAAATTCCCTCAATGGTGATTGCCTGTGCACCCGCGCGCACTGGAGAGAAAGCAGATGCTTGAAAGCTTCTCAGCAGAGGGTCTTTCCCAATTCTAGGCATGCTCTTCTGCCACCTTGTGTTATTATCTATTTATTGAATATATAATGAGTGTTAATGTCTATTTGTGTGATACACAGGCTGATATGCACAGCTGATAAAATACCGGATCACCAGCATGTTTTCAAATGAATATTCTGAACCCAAAGAGTTCAGCCTGGCATGGGAGGAGTTCTTTGCGCCACCTGTTGGTCATATGAAGAACTTTTTTTTTTTTTAACCACACAGATAGGCTAGCCTACTGTCTGAAAATGATCAGCATACGCTTCATCATATGGATACAGCATTTACATAGCCTACCGAACAAATGCTGGTTATTTCACTGTACATATTGCAAAACATTGTGTTGTGCAATGATGCACTTTGGTATTTGATCTACTGATTGCACTGGGTGTCCAAAAGTCCAACGTTGCACAGCTGGTCCCATATGGGTCACACCAGTCAGCAGCAGAGTTTCTCACTTTAGGGTAGACTAAACTAATTCTTGTTCAACTAAAATAAAAATAATACATATTAATAAAGATCATCATAACCGATCTTTCTGCTCTGCCAATAGGAGTTCTATCTGCATCATATATTGAGAAAGCTATAAAGGAAATAGCCCAAAGTAAGTGCAGCAAAACTCTGCAGAGATATATACAGTAAAGCAGTGAACTAATTGAATGTGAACTTTACTTCACCAGCATCAGGCCTGCTCTGCAGAAAACACCAAGTTCAGACATAAAAGAGCAGCAGCCAGTCATAGTGTGGTGTTTTTTTCACCCAGCAGAGCTGCAAGCCGATGGGACTTCACTGACTCAGCGTTTGGACCCACCCCAAATAACAGTACAAGTGTTTCGTAACATCAGGTCTGCACTCAGCTGAGGCACACAAGCGTGCAGTAGCCTCTTAGTATCCTCTTCTCTCCACTCCGCCAGTCATGGCTCTCCTGTCCGTCCTCACGCCTGTTCTGGCGGTGGTCCTGTGCTTGGTGATAGGCTTCATGCTGGTGAAATCACGGGAGTCTGAGACCACCTCGACCTCCGCGGGAAAAACTAAAGGGGCGTTAAAAGCGGACTTTAGACCGTGGGTAGACCAGGACTTACAGGACGATACAGAAATCACAGCAAGAGAAGACGGTAAGAGCTGAACAGAAACTTTTTTTTTTCTCTGAACTTTCTTCAGGCAAACGTAGGCCACAGCCACCATCTCAACACAATAGAAACAGATTTGGAACAATGCAAACAACGTTGTCAACAAGTAAATGTGTGTCTCCCAGTTTTAGTTCTCAGTTCAGTATCAGAATCACGATTAAAATCAAGGTTTTCACCTAAAAGTACCTCCAACTTCGCATGAGTCTGTGAATCTTTGTGAACATTTTCACACTCCGCTGTAGTGTTGTACGAGACAAAGAGACGTTCATGCCTTGTGGGAGCGCTATTGGTTTCTAGGAATTGTTTTGGACATAATCATTCGCAGCAGGGTTAATCAATAGCCTAATGGTAAATGGCCTGTAGCCTGTATGGACGTAAAAGTGAGAGTGACTAGAATTTTTAATTTTTCCTTCTGTTTTCCCCATTTCTATATAAAAAATAATGCAATTTATGAAATAAAGTTATGAAATATTTTGAAAATGTTAGTTAATGTTATATGGTAAACTTTTTGTACATAAAAGAAAAAGGTTTATAACAGACAGCACTCTAAAATTTTGAATGCAAAAGATCTGAGTACTTCTTCCACCGCTGGACATAATCATATCTTTTCCTTTTCATGAGACTGCACCAAATAAAGATTACAACCTGGACTACCAAGGGGGCAAGTGCCTCTGGGCCCAAGAACCCTCAGGGGCCAATTATTGTAGAGAGGCCCTGTAGAAAAATCTATTATTTTAGTGAACATCGTGCTTAGATGATGCATATTTCTAAATATGTTTATGATTAATCAAATTCATCAGAAAATGGTTTCAGGTGCTGTAGGCAAAATATAATGAAGCTGACTCTTGTACTCTGCCATGTACAGTGACAGTGTACTGAAACAATGTACACAATGTCATTATTTTTGCCGTATCAAAGATGACTTTAACGCTCCATAACAATCCAAGAGTTCAGATTTTTGCAGATGTCCTTATTAACACGATTTTGAATGTTCGTATCAGAAGCCGCTCAATGGCCCTGCTTTTTGTCTGTCATCCTTTCAGAGGATGGTGATTGGGAGGACAGCAATGAAGAGGAAGACCTTCCACATGTGCCCTACTCACCACCACGTTACCCTGAGGGGACGATGCTGGAGAGATCCAAGGATTTCTACTCTCTGTTGAACCAGCGGAGGTCTGTCCGATTCATCAGCTCAGAGCCGGTCCCTCGAGAAGTCATAGATAATGTCATCCGCACTGCAGGCATGTGCAAATTTAAAGAGGACCAATGCACCACTGTTCATCTGCTATAAACCGAAATAAAAAAAACTTTGATCTGGAGTTACATGCAGCTATGTAATGTTTTTGTCTTTCTAATTCTTTTCTGTCTACTCGCCCCTCCACCTCGAACTTTCCTTCCTCTGGACAGGTACGGCCCCTAGTGGAGCACACACAGAGCCCTGGACGTTCGTCGTGGTGTCAGACCCAGAGACGAAGCACCAGATCAGACTGATAGTGGAGGAAGAGGAAGAGGTCAACTACCGTCAGAGGATGGGGGACAAGTGGGTCAATGATTTGGCCAAACTAAGGTGAGCACCCATACTTACTCCACCCTAATACTCCATTAGTCATTATGGATATAATGTAAAGTCTAACTGCGTTTTCTAATTTCACTTACATCTCTCCCTTTTCTCACAACTTCCTTCCTCTTGCAGGACAAACTGGATTAAGGAGTACTTGGATGTTGCTCCGTACCTGGTCCTCATCTTCAAACAGACCTATGGGATTCTACCAAACGGCAAGAAAAAGACACATTACTACAATGAAATCAGCGTCTCCATATCCTGTGGAATCCTGTTGGCTGCCTTACAGGTGAAGAATAACATCACCCCTTGAAATAGTGATCAGTCAGTCTCTGTTTTCTTGGTCATAAATGTCGTTTGAACAAGAGCATGTAAGGCAGAGTTAAGAGTGTATGTAGAACTATATGGATCTTCCCAGCCTCTTGAAAATGCATGCAGTTAAGGATAAACTAAATAACTTTTTGTGTTTGTCTTATGAAAGTCTTATGTCTGTTCTTTCTGTCCGTTTGCTAATCAGAACGTGGGTCTTGTTACTGTCACATCGACGCCCCTAAACTGCGGCCCCCAGCTCAGGCTCCTCCTCAAACGGCCAGCCAATGAGAAGCTGTTGATGTTACTTCCTGTAGGTTATCCTGCTTCTGACGCCACAGTGCCTGACTTGAAACGCAAGCCTCTGGATGACATTATGGTGCACATATGAAAAAAATGAAGAAAATAAAATGCAAAAAAAAAAAGCTTTTTTTTTTTCTCTCATTCTTATTTTGCCTGCAGCTGAAAAATCAACAAAACATATACCTAATGTGACTGGGAAATGTTTTAATTGTGCTTGGAGTCTTGCAAACAAAGTTAGTTTAACAATAAATCTATGTACAGAAGGAGCAGAGAGCAAAGCACCATTACAACCATGTCCATGTGTGTAACTCATCAGATAGACTACCAAAAATGGCTGACATCAGAGTCTTCATAGACTTCAAAATAAACCCCTGACTGACAAACATAGCTTAATATGCCATTACTTTTATTTTGAAGGCAAAGTAGCCCTACTGTTCAATTCTGCTATATCTAATGAACATTTAATGAATGGGGAAATAAACAGCCAATCCTGTGGAGTTTCTCTATGTAGAACTACGTATTCAGTGCAAACTACACCAAACATTTAAGAAAGGTAATTTAATCTAAATTACTTTAACACATCATTAAGGTTTACAGAAACAGGTGTATAAACCTTGTACATCATTATATGGGTTGAGATTTCACTGTCAGTGGGATATAATGGCCACTGATTTAAATCAATCAAACAAGCACAATGTGCAGACATTTGAAGGTCAACTGCGGTCCCCAGCTCAGGCTCCTCCTCAAACGGTCAGCTGCACTAACTTCAAAAAAACAAAAAAACAGAAACTCTTACAACAAACAAGATCTATATGGTTTCCAGCACTTCTACCAAGAGTAAAATACAACCTGTTTTCAGTTGTTTGCTTTGGGATTGCTTGGGTAATTTGTTTTTGTAACTAAAACTGAGCTCACTAGATTGTTGCAAAATGTTATGTCCCTGGACATTAAATGAAGAGTTGGAGTGTTGTTTTTGTCTTATAATAATGATCACTGTGCTTCTTTTTTTCAGAAATATAATAATAAAACATTCATTAAAATAGCTATTCTGTATTTTTTCTTCTCAATTACTATAACTAAGAAAGAATTTATAGATATGCACAAGGTTATGTGTATTATATGTGGCAACAACACCTCACAATGATGAGGGGGTATGGTTTGACATATTTTTTCTTTTAGCACATATTCATCATACAAAGATACAATAGATCATTCTGCAAAATCATGACCCAACTCCAAAGGAACATTGCACTGGTGCCCCATGCTTGGATTTTTGTGGGAGCACTCAGCTAGAATTATCCTCTCCCTACACCCCCAAAATGATGGAAGTAAGTTTTCATAAGTCCAAGAGTTGTAGAACCTGACCCATTTGACTGCTTTTATCGAGCTCAAAAAGCCATTCACTCTCAGCTCCTCTGTCCTATTTTCATTGCCACCGCTGGGGGTCAGTAGCGCGCAGGAGAAGCGCTCAATGTCCCAGTGAAGAAGAAGAAAGGTCCCATTGCGCAGGCGTACACCACGTACACCGATGATCAGAGCTGTCTTGGCTGGATGCTAGCTTGCTAGCTAACGGGTCTGTCAAGTCGCACACATTGGGCTAGAAGGGGGAAGCGCAGCGGTGGAGAAGAAGGGCGACCCAAGCGCCGCTACGAAATGGCCGGGCAGCAGTTCCAGTACGATGACAGCGGCAATACATTTTTCTATTTCCTAACGTCCTTCGTCGGACTTATTGTGATCCCAGCCACATATTACCTCTGGCCCCGGGATCAGAATGCTGGTAAGGCCCGATGTCTGGCTCAGTGCTAACTTAGCTAACTAACTAACCAACCTCAGCGAGTGTAACATGAAGTGTTCAGCCAGCATCTTGGCTTGTAAATGCTCACCAGTTGGCAGTCTGTTAATCTGGCTAGTTTGCTACCAGATGCAGAGGCTGTGCAACCTAACCGAACGTTGCATTAACTTTTAAATATAAGCTAGCAAACGTTACAAATTTGGTGTCTGTCACTGTTCAGAGCTTAATACAAGTCAGCCAGTGTTAACACAGTTACCTCACCATCTTTATCAAATATCATTCCACTGGCTAACGTTATTCATATGTCTTAACTTCACATATCTAGCCAGTACTGGCTGCTTCAGTGGGTAAACATGAAGCTAAGTGCTGGCTAGTTGAACCAAAGCTTTAACAGCAAAAGCCAGCGTCACTCTCGCATGTTCTCAAGCTTGCCTTTGTGCCGTTATTGACTTTATCCCGATATATCCTTATCTTAGTGCAGCTATCTGTTTGTCAACAGTAGAGCATATCTAATATGGGTTATGTAACATAATGCTAGCAAACTTTATTCAGCTGGTCTACTGGGAGTAGCAGAATGACAGGTCACCATAGACTGGAACTTAAGATGTTGCTAACAGTTATTATATTGGTGTCATGATTTAAGACAAAATATTGTATGAAAGTTAGGCTATGCTAGTGAACATCATGGCTTTAACTAAATCAAAATTACAATAAAGTAATACAAATTTCTGAATGAAGTAAACATGCCTCTCCCTGCTTGGCTAACATATCCACAATAATGATATTTTCTCAGTGAAAATATCACTCTCCTCTGATTTAGATTGATAACTTCAAGCAGTGTTAGTCCTACCCAAATTACTGTGGCATCATCAGTATTGATTGTGGCTGGTTTGATGGTACTTACGTGTCAGTAATCTCTCTCTGTCCATCCTCTTTCCAGAACAACTGCGTCTGAAGAGCCTGAGGAGGGTACATGGCAGGTGTCTGTGGTACCGGCTCAGGCTGATGAAGTCACAGCAGAGTATTGTCCCTACACTAAAGTGAGTGCAGTGATTTCGATTCGGGTTCGTAGTTTTCGTTGGGAAAACAAACATGATTTAAACTACTTCAGGGAAGGTGAAAGCTTGTCGACACACAGCTGGCAGGTGATAGGATGTCCCACCAGGCCTCCCTTTCCAGGAAATTCCTCCACCGCACCTGGTAACGCCTCCGAAAGTTGATCAAGTCCTTCTTAATTAGAGTTGGCCTGAGACAACTTGAGTTGATTTTACTTCTGAATTGTTCACTGTTGGTAGTTATTTCTGGAACTATGTTATGTGTTACTCCTAATCCAAGTGCAGCTTCAGTTGGATTGCTTTCATAAAAATGTCTTGACGTGTGATTGGCCATAACTTGCTTGGCAGTATAATAATAGGTTTCCTCCCCTCTCCTTTGTGTCGAATGTCAAATTCTGTTGTTAGGGTGTGACTTGCCTGAGCTGTTTGCATTGAGAAAGCTCAGTCATCCTCCCACCACTGGAGCTCTTCCTGATAGCTTACTGGTTCACTCAGTGTATGTGTTTCCAGCTGGACAGAGATGTTGTCACTGTTGTGTGAAGATGAGGCAAAGGCCACACTGTCCATAGTGTAGGCAGACTCAAGCTTACATGCGTGTGTGGAAATGCTTGTTTTGGGTCATTTTTGGCACAAGTTCGGCTTATGTTGTCTTCATGTGTAAACCTCTCAATTGCGTGTGCTGTTGGTGGTGTAAACAGTGTGTTGCACTGTTTAACATTTCTCTTAACATGGCCCTGTTTTCTCACTGTTGTTTATTCATTCTGTGTGTGTGGGTTAGTGGAAAGATGGGTGTTCAAGTGCTGTTCAGTGTCTCACTCATTTGCCTCCTTGTCACAGTGTTTCTGTCTGAGTATCTCCTCTTTGTTCTGTCTCTGCCCTCTCAGCCGTGTGTCTTCATACTACCACTTTCCTCTCCTGTTCTGCCACTAGACCTACATCCTGTTTTTACTCTCAAAATGCATAAATTCTTTATTTGGATGGCTGCATTTGTGACTGAAGCTGGCGGAAGCATCCAGCACATTTATTAAGTGGAATGAATCAAAATGGTTGTCTCAGCCTAGCTCTCAAAATCACAGTATCAGTTTCCTCTTCACAACTGTATCATAATGATGGTGTTTGTTATGGAAATCCAGCATATATCTCTCTGGTTGAGCCTCTCAGACAACTCGGGCCAGTGATCGGTTGTCATGGCAACAGATGCTGCAGAGCAGGCCATAGGGTTTGCCATCGTCATGGAAACAAGTTCAACTTCCATGCATAAATACCAAACAACAACAATGTCAGAACCTTTCCTGCCCTTCGTGGGCTTGCTGCAGTAGTCAGTATTACACGGTGTTCGGACATACACCAGTTACACACAATTACATTACTTGCCCAGCACCGCCCCCACTGTCGAGGAGTCAGATTTCGCTTCTCACAGGACGAGAGTAAGGAGAGTTGACCGACAAGACGATGGCAGAACATTTGGTGTCAAAGTGAAAAGCATATTTGGCAATATTTTGGATTTAAACCCAAAGGTGACCAAGGTCAAAGTAAGGGGAAGATCTAAAGATCTAACGTTAAAGATCAAAGTAAGCGCTCTACAGATATTGAGCGCCATCAACGAATATCTTTTCTTGTAAAATGTCTGGTGTAATCGGTAACACCAGTGGGAACATTTCCTCACCGTGGCCTCCCTAGATTAAGATAAGATTTCTATAGTCTTTCAAATTGCAACCTAATGTTTATAGCTTTAAATGCTGTAAGCTAGTTTGCATTGCAGATATGGTATAATCCATATGAAGTGAGAAAGTGTCTGGTAAAAATGAGACAGGCCTGTCTGATGTTGTCTCCAGAGAAGACGGACGTTTTTGTGTGACATTGTTTTCCTGTTTGTGTGTTGCCATTTTCAGGAAAGCAGCCTTGTTATTTGGTTGGGCTGTGTTCTTGCTGCTAGCCTACAAGGTGTCCAAGCTGGACAGAGAGTACCAGGAGTATAATCCATATGAAGTCCTCAACTTGGACCCGGTAAGCACACACAAAACATGAAGTCTGCTGTATTGTGCAGAGCCTCAGAAGTCCCTAAAGACAATTTTTATCTTGTGTGCACAAGATATTAGACCCATAACTTGTGTAAGATAAAAGATATCATGTTTCAGGACTTTTGAGACTCCATAGTATTCTCTATTTTTATGTTACTTACACTATATGTGGCGTGGTAAGGAGTTGCTGTAAGTATATTTCTGTCTCCAGGGTGCATCGCTGTCAGAAATCAAGAAGCAATACCGTGTACTGTCACTCAAATACCACCCTGACAAAGGTGGTGATGAGGCCACATTCATGAGAATCGCCAAAGCCTATGCTGCGTAAGTGTCATCTAGGTCTTGACTTTATAAGACAGACAGCAAGACATTTGCATAATTCGATAAACAGATTAATCAATCTGGTGTGATTGATTCATCCACTTACTCGTCTTTTTTCAACAGTCTGACCAATGAACAGTCACGACAGAACTGGGAAATATACGGTAACCCAGATGGTCCAGGAGGTGAGTGAAGCCACCCTAAATCCCACAGAATTCATTTGCATTTTTATGTGTTGACATACCGTCTGTGCTTGATGCTGGTGAGTCAGCCTGTTGTAGTCATGAATGTGTTAAACAGTGGAAGATGAATTGCAACATGGCAGCCCATTCATCCCAGTGAGAGCTAACACCCAGAGCCTACGATGTCTCCCACTTTCACACGCACTTCTACTGTGGGTGTTCATAATGCATGTTCACTGGGCACCAGTTTATACAGATTTTGGTGCTTTCTAAAAATGGATTATGTGGTTTCAATTTTAGTAATTAAAATAGCAATTCTTGATCATTTTAAAGAGATGCTCATTGTTTTAAAGATGTGTGGGTGGGTGGGGGGGCTTTCAGGCTCTCATGAAGTGCAATTCCAACTTTGCCCACGATGCCGAAGTTGCCACACAGAACCAGTGCTGTTGCAATGTGTAAAAAGGGGAATTTTGCCATTTTGGTCCATTGCCTCTTATCTCTCCCTCTCTAGCAACCAGCTTTGGTATTGCCCTGCCTGCCTGGATTGTTGACCAGAAGAACTCAATGCTGGTATATATTTATTGATTATGTCAATGTAGTTTTAATTGATAAACCTGCCTTGATTCCTTTGAAATGTGTTGTATTTGACTAGCAGCGAGCCAATGTCATCAATAACCCAAAGACCCAAATATTATACTGGATGACACGTTCGTATACTAGACCTGTATTAGGCTATGCATACGTTTGTAGGTCTAATTTACAATTTGGTTCTTGCTTTCCTCTGTAGGTGCTGTTGGTATATGGACTAGCCTTTATGGTCATCCTTCCTGTTGTTGTGGTAAGTCGTCACCGTGATTTAAAACCAGGTTCCGTGCAACAGATTGCGTAAAACAGTTGCCCTCCTTTCTCACTTTTCTCTCTGTTCCTGTTTTTGCTTCTGCATCGTAGGGCACATGGTGGTACCGCTCCATCCGATACAGTGGAGACCAGATCCTCATCAACACCACCCAGCTCTTCATGCATTTCATGTACAAGACGCCCAACATGAACATGAAGCGTGAGTTTCCCTTTTCACGCTGCAGTGTCACTCGTAACATACAAGACCAGAGACAACCACATTTAAGCTGTACCGAGTAAAACTGGGATACAGCGAGTGTTCATGTGGTTAATACATGATATTATCCTCATAAATTCTCATTCTAACTTGCTGCGTTAACATTTATTGTGTAATGATTAATACATCAGTTTCTTGTATATATTTAGACTTTTTCTGATTTTCACTATTCCTGCCCTCCAGGGTTAGCCATGGTGTTGACAGCAGCATTTGAGTTTGACCCTCGCAGCAATAAAGAAGCCACCATACGACCAACAGACAACATTGAAGTACCACAGGTAATAACAAACGTCAACTCAACGTGCTTATGTGTACATGCATCATTAGAAAGGAAACTTGCAAGCATGTGTGCAGAATTTAGCAGGAAACACTTAAAGAAAGGAAGATTAACCTCAAGTATGTCATAAACAACCCCTCCTGTCTGTCTTGCAGTTGATCCGTGAGTTGGGAAACATCAATGTGAAGAAGAAGGAGCCTCCATTCTGCTATCCTTACAGTCTGAAGGCCAGGGTCTTAGTACTTGCTCACCTGGCACGCATGGACGTATCAGAGGAGATAGAGGAAGGTAGGACACTAAAATTCGAAGTAATTGGCACTGTACTTTTCCAAATACTTAATATGATGAAAATGATCTTTTAATGCCCGATGAGGTATTACAACTTCTGTGCTATAAGCTACTCTAAGAGGGCTGATAAATGAAGTTTCTTGGAAGAAATATTTTACCCCTGTAATTACCTGCTTGCACTCATGTCAGTTTAAACACTGTTGTATTTCATATGTGCACATAATACACAGTAAGTTATCTTTTATAGCTCCATGTCAAGTGGTCAGGAACTGGTTCTTTATAGTTCCAAAAAATGAGAACTAAAACAGCTGCACACGCTGTTTGGAGTGAAATTGTGAAGTCACAAGATTTTATTACGAATACACAACCCTACCCTGTTTGTGTGTTTACACTCCTACACGGAGGTAATGTTACACACTCAACTAGTACAAGCTGTTAAGAGTAATTTTACAAGTTCTCATCTTCTCCATCTGTTTGTGAACCGTAAAAATACAATCTTGGTGAGCTATGTTATTTTGGAGAAGGCTAATGAATAATGAGAAAGAGAAAACTTTGAATCGGCACCTAAAAGCCACTGAGACGGAACTGTGCGTGCTCGCATTGAACTTATGAAACCATCTTCAGTTGTATTGCGACCACATTACAAACTGCCTTATATTTACACAGTGAGGAAAAAAGTCACATTCTCTGTTCAGATTTGTTGCACAAGGTGAACTGATGACAAATCCTACAGTTATGGACAGACTCTATTACATGTTATCCAGACAGTGGAAAGGGTGAATGAGTTTCAATGAGATTTTGAAGTGGAGGACAACATTCAACCATTATCTACGTAATAGTGTGTAATAGTCTTTTTTAAAAAAACTCCTAATGAAATATGAGGAGGGTCAGGAACATGTTATTTAGAACATGGTATATGTGTGTGTTTCTGTTCCAGATCAGAGGTTTGTGGTGAGGAAGAGTCCAGCTCTCCTCCAGGAGATGATCAACGTGGGCTGTCAGCTTACCATGATGGCCAACAGCAGAGGAGGTACACACACACACACACACACACACAAACATCCAATTTAATGAGAGCAGGAGTCATCACTTTTAATAAAATTCTCACAAGCCTCAACCCACATAACAACTTCTTTTGATCATTTTGGTAAATAATGTGTGTGTTTGTGTGTGCGCCCTGGCTTGCATGTCTCCAGGTTTCCATGCTCCTCGACTGGTGACCATAGAGAATTGCATGAAGCTGACCCAAATGATAGTGCAGGGTCTGCAGGAGTCAAAGTCACCGCTGTTGCAGCTGCCCCACTTTGAGGAGGAGCACCTCCGCTACTGCATCTCTAAGAAGGTAACTGCCGATCGCCTGTGCACGCACACACATACATTGTACTCGAGCAGTTTAGAGAACAAAAGATGAAGAAAGGTTTTGTTGTGCCATTGCACAATGGATCATTTGTCCTCTTCTCTCTAGTATAAAGTTCGGAGCCTCCAGGACCTGGTGAGTCTCAAGGACTCCGACAGACGCAGCATGCTGCGTTTCTTGGGGGAGGAGAAGTACGATGAGGTCATGGCTGTGCTGGGCAGCTTCCCTCACATCACCATGGATACCAAACTGCAGGGTCAGTCCTAAAATACACACGTACAAACACACTTTGTTTGGCCACCAGCTGACCTGTGACATGTCAGCGGCCTAAAACACCTCCACATGCAGTCGATTAAATAATTCCATCTTAGTCTTCATCACTTTAGCGGAAGATACTTCACTTAAGTATGATTTTTGTCATTACAGAAAGGCTGGTGCTACTTAACTATATAGTACAGTGAAGATAGCATTGATATGTAGAGAAAGGTACACAACATATAGGGGGTTTTGAGCAATGCTTTAAAAGTAGTGAAATCGTTATGGACTTCATGCATAAGCATGAGTACAGTTTCTTTGGAAATGTAATGTAAATTGTATTTACCTACAGAGTCAGACATAACCCTTAGATGCATTTTCATACGTCATTGCATGCAGTGTGAAAAAAGTTGACCTAAACTGCTAATCAGTTCGATTTCAAATAGTTACCACAAATGTATTGTAAAACTGAACAGATTCTGTACTCGTCTTTGTCAAACCTTTTGGATATTGAAAGTTCCTGTCTTTCTCTCCCTGTGTCTTTGCAGTCCTTGATGATGAAGATAGCAATAATATCACAGCAGGCTCTATTGTCACCGTAACCGTCACCTTAACCAGAAAACGGATGGCGGTAAGGAATGATTGCATTTGGTCAAACACAGACATAATTTGACATGATAGTTACTAGAAAGAAAATTTTGTGAATCAAATGGATTTTTTTTATGTTGCCGCCTTGGAGACGCACTTCCATGGATGACCACTAGAGTGTACTGTTGGCTGTATGCATTGTTGAAAAGCATGAATTAACTGTATACTTGTGCTGTGTGTGTAGGAGGTGTTTGAAAAGGAGCAGGAGTCAACGCCGTGCCTAGCAGAGGAGGCTGCCACTACAGAGGAAGCAGTAAGGATAACACACACACACACACACACGCCAACTCAGACCCACTCACATTTTTTGGGTCAGATTTAGCCATTAGTAAAAAGTTGAATGGTTCAAGAAATCTTGTAGCGTTGACCTAACCTTATTTTGTTTGTGTGTAAAAGCAAGCAGACTCGAGTAAAGCCAAAACGAAAGTGTGGCAGAACAAGAGTAAAGCGGCTAAGAAGACAGCCAAGTCCAAGAAGAAAAAATTAACCAAGAAGAAGGCCACTCCTGCACCTGCCAAAACCAAGCAAGCCAATGGCAACGTGGCAGGAAATGTACGTGTCCAATCGCAGCTCAGTTAAAGCTGCTTGTTGTTTTTTTTCCCCCATAAACTGCATTCATTTGTCATTATAAAAAAACAAAAACTACGTTGCTTCCATTATAAATTCTTGTTATTGATGTTGATGTCACAGGAAGTCGTAGCAGCATCAGCGGCAGCAGTGAAGGAGGAAGAGGAGGAGGCCTCAGACAAGGGCAGCGAGTCGGACGAGGGCGAAGCCAACAAGGACTCTCCCAGCGAGAGAGATGAAGACAGCGACAAACAAAGCGACACAGAGGTGGATGAGATGGCTGGTGATGATGAAGAGGTCAGAGAACTTTAAAAAATATAATTCGTGATTGTGTTGCGTGTTACTGTCCTGATAATTTCCACACCTGGAAGCACAAGTCTGTGCACCATATTGGCCTGTTATCGTTCCCACTGAGAAGGCTACTGAGAAACACTGCTCGTACCTGCGCCTAACCTAATTAATCCTCCACTCTCCTCGCTTCCCCCGTCAGGAGTGGGAGGCGTTGCAGCAAAGCATCCAGCGGCGAGAGCGGGCCCTGCTGGAGACCAAGTCGAAGGTGACGCACCCCGTCTACAGCCTCTACTTCCCTGAGGAGAAGCAGGAGTGGTGGTGGCTCTACATCGCCGACCGCCGAGATCAGACCCTTGTCTCCATGCCCTACCACGTCTGCACACTAAAAGACACAGAAGAGGTGAGTGTGTGTGTTTTGGGCAAATGGGCAAATATGGGTTTGGATATGTCTGTACAGTATGACTCTGTGAACATTTTTAGATTTATCTTTTAGTATATAAAATGTTGTAAAATTGAGAAAAATACCCATTATATTTTCTAAGAGGCCAAGGTGATTACTTGTGTAACAAACAGACCAAAACCAACAAGTATTAAATTTACAATAATATTAAACTGATAAAAAGCAGAAAATCCTCACATTTGAGAAGCTGGAACCAGCAAACATTTGGCGTTTTTTCCTTGATAAATCACATTAATTGATTATTGAAATTATTTCCAATTCATTTTTCGTTCAGTTTTTGCATTGTAATTTACATAAATAGAAAGACAGTTCTGTGTGTTTGTGTGTGTTACATTAAAATGCTCTGAGGGTATATTGTGGCTTATGCTATAATCCGTCTGGAGTAGAAAGGTCTTAATAAGTTAAAGTGTGTGTGTTCACGTTTCTTGTTTCCTGTGCACTGTAGCCCCTCACACATCCTGTTGCTAGGCAACCCTTTGCACTTGTGTCATTATATCCTCAGAGCAGTGTGTGTGTGTGTGTGTGTGTGTGTGTGTGTGTTTATTTTGCACAATGTGCACATATGATCCTGGTTGTTCTCCGGCAACAATAAGGATTGACAGCGAGGTATAAGCTTAATGAGGCCTGTGTAAGTCTGTGGGGCCAGCTGTCCCCGCTCTGAAGGAATGTAATGGCAAGAGGTGACCCACCCATGCGCAACAGGTCAATGTCTAGCAATCAATTAGTCTGTCACCTCAACAATTCCTGTTGTTTGTGTTGTGTGGCTGCGTGTTTGACAGACGTGTGTTGTGGGGAGGGCAGAGGGGGCTGCTTTCATCAACAAGGCAGGGCAGGAAATTGCCGCTGTGTTCACGGCTTATTCTCCGCTCACACGCTGAATAATAATTAGCCTCATTCTGCTGATAATTAGATGTTTGCCATATGTAATTGCACGACATAGTAATCACAGCCTGAGGTAATGCTGGTCTAATATTTACAGTTGGACCCCATCATCATGTGGTGGTTCATTTGTGATAACCTACCGCACTGCGTCCCTCTGCAGCTAGATGATTGTCTTTCTGAGTTTGTAATATTCAGCAGTGTCAGAGTGTTTGTCCTTTACAGGTTTGCCTCCTTCTGTTAGCGTTTCTGTTTTTGATGGGGAAAAAAAAAATCCTTCTTAACTGCACATGACAGGCACCTTGTTTCTTTATGTGGTGGCAATTTTATTTAGCCATCAACAGCCACAATGTAGCATTGTCACATGCCTTACTGTAACACTACACTTAATACATGAAGCAATCATGCCCTGTGAGTGCTCCTGTGATTGGATTTGACAGCTCTGTGTGCTTTTGTATTGTTCCCCAGGTGGAGCTGAAGTTTCCAGCCCCCTCCAAAACAGGCAACTACCAATATTCTGTCATCCTCCGTTCTGATTCCTACCTGGGACTGGACCAGATCAAACCACTCAAGGTGACAAGAAAGCTGTGTGTGTCTGTGTGTGGGTGTGTGTGTGTGATTGCTTGGAGGATGCCTGCCACTGGCCAAAACGGTTTGCAGAGCTGAGACAATACACCCACCGGCCACGACCAAAATGTACCAGCAGCTCTCTGAACAATGGTGTTAATTGCTGCCAAGGTGTTGGGAATAAGGGGATTTGTTACAAGCCAGACAGAGCATGAATTGTGCTGTTATTTCTTTATTCTAACACCTGATAGACATTAAGCTAGAGTGCACTTAGTGTGTGATGTTGCTGCAATTGGTCAAGAATTAATGAGTGTCAGAGATAATCAGAGTTTATCTTAAAACACTATATCTGTAATGCTAATTTTAAGGACATAACAGTACATAATGTTATGAAAGTCTCAAAATTTGGTTTAAATGTTTGAATAAATTGATTAAATGTATTTAGACACGGTGACTACATGGTCTCTGTTGCACATTCACTTTGCAGTTTAAAATTAGATTTTCATTCAGTGTAATTTACATTTATAAAACAGTGCAGCTTTATTTGTAAAACAGTTGAAATAAGTCATTCTGTCTGGCAATAAAACACCAGAAAACTATTGTTACACAGACCTCTGCAAGTTAAAGGTTTGAAGTCTGCCGCACTACTTATCACACCCAACAGTGATTTCATGTTGCACTTTAATTCAGTGCTACATTACCGTACTTTAAAGTGATAAAATATGAAATTTGTCTTGGTAAAAAGGGTGCTTTCACACTTAACTCTGGTTTGGTTCAGTCGAACTCTGGCTCAATTTTCTATGGAGTTCGGTTCATTTAGGCTGGTCAGAAAGCTGTCAATCAAACTCTGGTGCAGACCGAGCTCACCTGAAAAGGAGGGTCTCGGTCCGCTTCCATGTGGACTCGGATGCGGTTCGTTTGTGGTGTAAAAGCAAAATGGACCAACCACAGTATTTTATGATTGTAGGATTGTGATTTTAGCATACATTTGAAAAGCTAAACTATTATTAAATCCATCAACTGGCCGGGTACTGTTGAAGCAATCTCATAAACGTTCTGTATAAGCAACGTATATATTTATCCAAATCATTTGGTAACCATAGTAACACGTATAGAAGTGATACATCAGAAAATGTTAAAACAGAGGTGTGTTATACATTTTGGCAGTTCCTCATGAAAAAGTAAGTGAAACAGTACCACATGGTAATTATTGGAATAATAATAATTTTATAATATCGTAGTAATTACTGTAAGATGACAAAACGCAGGAGTTCCATGCGCTAAAACGTATAAATGTTGTGTTTTCCCAGCTGGAGGTCCACGAGGCCAAGGCCATGCTGGACAACCACCCGCAGTGGGACATCCCCGACACAGAGGAGGAGGACGAGGAGCAGGAGGACAGCGACGGCATTGAGGAAAGTGAAGACGACGATGAGGACAACGACTGAATGCGGATACACACACACACACACACACACACACACACACACACACACACACACTCAGCCCCCTCCCCCCCTCCATGGACTGGCCACCCACCCACTCCTGACCCCACAACAGCACTCAAGAGCAGCGAATGAGGAGCAGCAACGCTGTGACCGCCACACACGCCAAACACACACAGAATCACCGGGGACAGTTTATACACACAGAGCCTTCCTCCTCCATTTTATCTTTACAATGAGATGGACTGTGACCCCGTCCCTCCATTTCCTCTTTTCTACAGAGACTTGTTCGTTCACTTTCCGTAGCTGGCGGAAGAGAATTCTGTGAATACTTACCCAGGCCCGTGTGTGTGAGCGGATGTGCATGTGAGAGCGAATCGTGTGTGTGTGTGTTTGTAATCATGTATGTGTTTGTACAGGTATGAAAGATTGACACACTGTGGACTTGAGGACCTATTATCTGGGCTCTTTTCTTCTTTTCTCGAGGGGGAGAGGGGATGTATAACAGCTAATTCCGTTTGCAAAGTTAACAACAAAAAAAACACATGACCTCCGTATGGAAATAATGACATCGCTCTTGCTCCTAATTTTAAAATCACTCAGCACCAATGTTTTCCACACCAATGATACTTTCTATTGTACACTTAAAACTGCAGAAGTGTGAGCTTTAGCCCTATTCGTCTGGGATCGCATCCGAGTCAACCATTGGGACGTTTGATCCTTAAAGCGCACAGGGGCACAGCTGAGTCTCGTCAGTTTTTTTTTTTGTTTTTTGTTTTTTGTTTTTATCCCCCGCTGTCACACCAGCCAGTCACTTGTATGTACTTGTACTCACTGTATGTTGAAGGAGATGTCTACAGATGATCTCCAGTTGGTTCTGTTGGTGATGCCTGTTCTGCCCCTGTGATCCACGTCAAACTGTGTTTTTCTGAGTGCGACAAATGTTGGTTGAAAGCAGGTGGATCTTGAAATGAATTATGACCTCAAGTATAATGAGGGGAAAAATGACAAAACTTGCAGTGTTAAGATTTGTTTGACTTATGAGTACTCTTCTTGTCCATATACTACATAAAAGTTGTGAGTTTTCAGTCTTTTTTAAGGGGCTCAGATAATGATATATATAGATCTATACATACTCGTGGCTTTTCAGAGAAGTGACTTCCTTTCTCTTCATCCTTTTTTGTTTGTTCGTTTTTATTTTACAATTGTAGCACATTCCAGTGTATACTCATTGTCCGAAAAGGCCTTATGAATACAACTGAAATACCACAACATACAGGTTCTTGGGTGCTATGCACCAGTGGTTCTTGGGAGAGCAGGAAAAAAAAAGGTTTGTTTCTTTTGTTTGTAAAAATCTACAGTGTTTTTCTTTTGTTTCAGTTTAGAATTAGTCTCTTCATAGTAACCTTTAGCTACTCAGTCTTGGAATACATATCACTGATCTTGCCATAATAACTACAGTTTTGTATGCTGTAAGAGGATTAGCAGTCGTACGCGACATGTGACTGGCCCTGTGTGAAAGGGATTGGAGTATGAGCTCCCTGACACACAGTACTCATGATCTGAGAAGTGTCTTGAACAAAAACCTTGTCAAAAGTAACTTTTAGTGTTTAGTAAGACTAAGCATATTCTGTCCAGCACCTTTTCTCCTTAGTCACTAAAGCAGAACAAGCTTAGTTTTGTAAGTGCAATTGCCATTTCAGATGTAAAGTTATTTTTTTCCCCACCAAATCTCCTGGAGGATTTTTGTTTTTAAATTTTTCTGTCTGAGGAATACAGAGCAGTTCTGGCTAACTGAGAGAAGCCCCTTTCATTTAAAATTAGTTTTTTTTTTTTTTTGTCCCAGTTAAGCTGTAGTTATAACACATAAGTCTTTGTCTCGTTTTGTTCTAACCTTGGTTTTTACATCTGTTAGAGTCATGAGTGCACACAAAGAAAATCAGAGCTTCTCTGTGGGCTCTCACTGTATGTCAACGACATGGCGGGTTTTTAAAAGAAAGGACTAATCTTTCACCATGAACATCTACACTAAACTGTTAATTTTCTTTTTGTTAGTTGTTAGTGTGGGAGAGATAAAGGTATGAATATCTGTGGGCACGCTCTCCCGACAACCACATACACACACTCACAAACTCACATGTGCGCACTCGACCCTCCTGTAATTGTGTCCAAGGCAGGTGTATGCTAACAGGTAATATTGTACTCTGAGTATTTATCGCTCTGCAATAGAATGTAGCATCAGTGATTTACGCTGTGTGGGAAAAAAAAACTGCAGTGAGGTTAAATACGACACCATCTCTCCCACGACAGACCTTGTCCAGGCGATTGGCCGGCAGGCCGCCTCAGTTTGGACAAACTACCCAATGACTATCTATCTGCCACTTTTGTTTACAAAGGAACTGTCATTGTAAATGGAAAAATATATTATTTGTATTTAAAATCATTTCAAATAAAAACTTTTAAATGAGATGGTGTCATTTTTCCAACCATGGTAGCTGATTACAGACAGGCCTTTAATATTGCTGGAAATGTAAGAAAAATGAATGTCAGGTATCCCCAGAGAGGAGTCGTGCCATGGTATTCTCTTGTAATCATGAAGTTATATCTCCGTTAAAAGCACTAAGTTGAAAATATCGCCCTGTTCATTGCAATAATATCAGTTTGACCTCTTGTAGGGTGACATATTGGATGTTTCCAATTTAAAAGTGATTTGTGTTCACTTGTAAAAGGCCAGGTGTGCAGCTGATGTGCAGACACTGACACACACCTGCAAAAGTAGTACTCTAAAAGCCCCAGCTTCAGTGCAAGTCACTTGTTTTTAGTAGTTTGGTGTATTTTAAACCTGTTGGAGAACGTAAACCACAACATCAACTAAGGTGGGTCCTGCACTATAACCTAATCTTGTACCCTGTGTCAAAATCTAGTCTTAGCATATGAATTATTCTAGTTTATTGTGCTCAGGTGGTGCATATTGCTGTAGGGGTATAAGTAGGGGCCCAACAGCAATGGCCAAGCAGACCAGTTTCCTCTTCATCTGAACAGGTGTGGGGAATTCCCTGTCAGTAAGGGTTGCACGTTTTGGGGTCAGTTTCTCAAGATAACATCATGATTAGGCTACTATTCTAATACCTTTCTAAGATAGGATAAATGCATGCGCAATTTTAGGCAAATGGAGTGAAACGACATGAAACAATAAGCATATCTGTAATATAAAGCTATACCAATGTAATTAACTAAATATCTGAATTTTGAGGCACACAACTGATGGAAATAGGAATATAGAAATTATTGTAATTATTTTCTTTATATTTTTCTGTTTGGGTTAAACTCAAACACCCACTGCATGTCTACCAAGGAGTGTTTTTTGTGTTATCAAAAGGGGGCAGAACCTCTTCAGTTTGAGTGCTCCTATGTTATTTACCGTGCTTCCTCTCCCTCTCTGTCTGCTGAACCGGTGCAGGTAAATGAGATGCAGCTTAAAAGCCAGATAGGAAAATTATCCTCACCAGCTGCCACCTAGCTAATAACGACCCAGTCACACGTTTTTCCCCCAAAACTTGCGCCCAGTGAAGACGTTACAACTCCTGTTAAAATCTCCGGACGGCGTTGGGAAGGTCAAACTGCAAATTTCCTTCCCGCCCGCAGACTCCAGACCAGCCCGCGGTACTCGCTCGCTTCCCTGCCGCAACTGCAGGGGTGGAACCCGGACTGACCCAAGACGAGACTGCCGCCTCCGCTGCTCCATGCACCGGCTCAGTGTCTGTCCGCAGTCAGCCTGCTGTGGAGATTGAGAAATGGATTCCCGCCGTTGAATCAACCCCATCGAGATAGGTAAAGATATGAACAGACTCTATCACGAAAACGAACTTAAAGGCGTCCTTTATCCTAACATTGTTGTAAGATTATTGTACAAAGAATGGAAATTATAACAGACTATTAATATAGGAGTGTATTGTAGTAGTCTAACCTACAACAAGGTCACAATAAACTCACTTCAGTCCCTGTAGAAGTCTATAGAGTTAATTATAGAGATGCCATATGCTGCCTGTTAGTGTCATGATGCTACTTCATAGCCTACTTCCTATTAGAGGACTTTATGTAGCCTACTGTCCAATTTCCATCAAGTAATGATAAAGCTCATAAAATACTAAATTTATCTTTGATTTCACATGCACCCTGTAAGTCTGTATGTGATATTGTTAGTGATTCTTTTTTATTGTGATTGTAGAGCGTTCATTAATTATTTAGGCCAAATTCAGTATTTTCTCATCAGGACGCACAAAAAAAGTTGATTGCAGTGGGCTGCATGCCGTTGATGAATCCTTATTTACCTAAAGTATGTTATGCTATCTATAGTGTTACTGGCGGCAACACACACACACACACACACACTTCTCTTCACTTATGGGCCTAATTTACTGGGTTGAATTTGAATATACTGACAGTTAACCGTTGATCCACTTCAAACCAGACAAAATTTGCTTGAGGCCAACGTGCAGCGGTGGTGATGGAGGTGTGTGTGTGTGTGTGTGTGTGTGTGTTAGTGGAATAACTGATGAATGATTGGGAAAGAATGCAAATAGTAAAGAACACTACAACAGCTATCGAATCTTGGTCTTTGGGGTTTGAGCCAGGTCAGTGAATTCAAAACATGCTCACTAAAAATCAAAGTTTAATAAATGGTTGCACTTAGCAGAATGACTGCATTTCCACACAAAGAAAGTCCATGCAGACAACATCACACCTCTGTGGACTCTTCAATAAACAAAGTAGGTGTAAGTTTGATTTAGTTATCCATTTTTGTCCATTAAATATATTTGACCCTGGGATAAAAAACGCTGGGTGGCAATGGAGGCAGCAGAGCTAAATGAGATCAAGGATGATCTCATGTCATATCATGGGCAAAGTTTGTAATCCATCCATTTCCAGTTACTAACTCCAGGCCACTCTGAGCTGTCTTTTTTGTGGTGGTTCAGAACGAAATCTATTGACTTGATTACTTATTTTTAATGAAGTACTGGACTCTTTTTGGAAAGAGATGAATTGCAGCCTACAGATGTTGCTGTTACGGCACAACCACAAGGACATTCCACAGTTTGTTTTGAGCCTCTTTCCCCTTGTAAGGCAATGTTTGAGAAAGCTTTTTAATAAAGAAAAGGTGGCCAGCACTGAATTACAGAGGGGAACGGTTACAGGGAGACACATTATTGATCCTTTCACAGTGACTGTCTAAAACTAAGTGAAGAGGCTTTCGGTCACTCTGATAAACATGACTGATGACTGAAAACATAAGGATGGATGATCTTCTGCCGCTTTTGACGCCCAAATATATCATACAAGGTGCATGGCATTCTTACATTCAGGCAGACAGGATGGAACCTTTTGTCTGCAGAATGCCAAATTTGACTGCAATTTGACTTTTTTTGTGTAACCCAGCAATTGGCTTTTTTAATTCCACTGCATGCAGCTTCTCAAACGGGAGCATTTGCTGTTTTTTTTTCCAGTCAGCTACGATTATAGTCAATATCTTTACAAAACAAATATGTCAACTTAAGCCCTGGGAAATTGCCTTGGGCCTTTTTCTCTATTTTTTTGGATATTTTAAAGGCCAAACTGATTAATCAAGAAAATGATGAATAATGAAAATGATTAGAAAAGAATGATTTATCATAAAGTTATAGTCTGTGATCATACCAGGACTTAATTGGCAGAAGAGTCTCGTGCAAATAGATTGCGGATGCCAGATTTGAGTACTGTTAACTTATATATTCCCTTTCTGATTCCAGTGAGGCTCATATCAGCTTGTAGACAAATTAAAACGTAGACCTGAAAGCGTTAATTTAGGGCATATTTCATGTCGCCAGTAAATCTATCAATCTATTTAATCTACAGTATTATTTACAAATCTGATATAATGGTCATTGGCTTTTGCTCTACTTTGCACAAAATAATGAAAGACGCTAAGTCTTCAGAAGAACTACTTGAGGTATTTCTCAACAAAAGATATCTCACTTCTGCCTGAGAAATATTTACGTAGGTTTGATTATGTATCATGGTCATTCTAGTACTCACAGATGTTTAGCCTCTACAACAGTTTTAACCTGTGAAGAAGGTGATGATGATCAGGTGAGTTAGGTCACACCCCTCTATGAGAAAACAGAAGCCATGAAACTGAGTTTCTCTCAATCCACTCAGGCCCTTTCTCCATCACTACTTGTATCTTCCACAGCTTATGGGAATGAACAGCAGCTGTGTGTGTGTGTGTGTGTGTGTGTGTGTGTGTGTCTGTCTGTTCGTGTTTGATTTTGTCAACAGCTACACTCCTGGCGGGGCTCCAAGTCACAAGTGTTTTGGTAGAGTGACGAGATAAAGTAGTTTTCTGCCCTCATGGGACGCAGAGCCTTTAGATAGAAACAGAATCATTCCCTGTGTGTGTGTGTGTGTGTGTGTGTGTGTGTGTGTGTGTGTGTGTGTGTGTGTGTGTGTATGTGTGTGCGCGCTGGCTGGGTTGCACTGTGTTTCATCAAATCTAACTTTTTTCATTCTGGTTGTTTCATGGTGCTACAGATACCGGCTGTGTGAGTAAGTGTGTGTCTGTGTGTGTGTGTGTGTGTGTGTGTGTGTGTGTGTGTGTGAAGAACCATCCTCTTTCATGTTTTTTAGGATCACTGTTTGATGTTACGGAGTGTTTTTGGTAAATGTGAAATATTGGGGTTGAGGGCAGATTTTTTTCATCTCCATCGAAGCCGACCGCTCAGCCCTGAAAAATGTTTTATATCTGCTCTTTTAATGACCCTTTTTCCCACTGCATGGTCTTTTCTTTCCTTTGATTTATATTCATTTACACTTTTTGCAAACAAACAAAAACATTTCAACGGATGGATTGATTTTTTTTTGTGTACAGGTTTTCTTAATTTTGGTAAAAGTACTGCTGAAGAATTCAGATTTATTAAATCTGCATATTATTCAAACAGTGAATCATTTGAATATCCCTCCCTTGTAATGTTTCATCCTCTCTCACCATTTCTTTGCCCATTTTTTTTAAATTCATCTTCATTTCTACATCTTCTCTGGTCTAAAGCTGTGTCTCAAATCGTGTACTTCCGTAAGTACACTTACATGCAGTATACTATGTACACTATGTACTGACTTGTGTAGTGCGTTAATTTTGACAGGGTAGTGTTGTCTCAAATCGAATACTGCTGTTGTGCGCTTACCAGAAATGATGGTCGCAACCTTTGACCGCGTCTTCTTCTTCTTTTTCTTTTTAATGGCGGATTGCAACCAGGCGGAGCATTATCGCCAACATTTTACCGTGATTGCCGCATGCCGAAATATCTGCCAGCTTGTTTGCTCACTTGACTTCAATTCAGCTATATTAAAAATGAATAAAAAATTAACATGCTTTTACTTTTAGCCGTAACAATCGCAACCGCAGCCACCATTTTCATACTTGAAAAGTACTCTTCCGCTAAGTAGCCAAGATGGCGACCATTGAGGGTGAGAAGTGTCCAGCGTTCCACACTCAACTTTCTGACCATTATGAGTACATCATCTGGGTACTCAGATGTACTCAGCCATACTCAAAATGCACTCAAAATGTTAAGTGTAAGTACAGAAGTACGCAATTTGAGACACAGCATTAGTCAGGGATGACAATCTCTCTTTTTAACTGAGTAGCTTTTAGAGTGCTTGTGCTTTTTGAGCTATTTTAGTATTTTTATAGCCACGCGAGCAGCATGGCTCTGGGGGTTGTATTGTTGGTCTGTCTGACTGTTGATTGGTCAGTTGGTATTGGATGGATTTCCATGATATTTTATACAAACATTCATGGTCCCCAGAGGATGAATTGTAATTCTTTTGGTGATCCCCTGACTTTTCCTATAACGCCACCATGAAGTGGACATTTTTGTTTTTTAGTGAAATGTCTCGACAAGTGTTGGATGGATTGCCATGAAATTTGGTGCAGACATTCATGGTCCCCAGAGGATGAATGCTAATGACTTTGGTGATCCCCTAACTTTCCATCTAGCGCCACCAGCAGTTCAAAGTTTATGCTCATTCAGTGAAATATCTCAACATCTACCACATGGATTGGTACAGAATTTTGTACAAACCTTCATAGTTCCCAGATGATGAATCCTACTGACTTTGGTGATCCCCTGTCTTTTCCTCTAGCGCCACTATAAGGTTGACCTTTTAGTATTTTAGTTAAATGTCTCAATAACCATTGGATGGATTGCCAAGAAATTTGGTACAGACATTCATGGTGCCCAGAGGATGAATCCGAAAGACTTTGGTGATCCATTAACTTTCCCTTTAGCGTCATCATCAGGTCAAAATTTCAATTTGTCCAAGGCTTTGGTTTATTACCAAATACCTGCAAAACTAATGGTACTCCCATCAGCCTCAGCTGTACTTTGTTTACAGCTAATTAGCAAATGTTGGAGTCTACTCTACACTCTATCCTCTCCTACAGTGTGTTTATTTGGTAACACAGTAACTTCATAATATCTGAATACATTTTAAATAAATACATTTTGTAAAACAAAATTGTTATTTTTTGATACTATGGCCCTCCTTCCATCCCTGTCAAACTGTATTTTCTGATCATCCATAAAGCTTTGCATGAAGAAGTCTTTGTTTAAACCATAGGCTGTATATACTTAATACATTTTTTGAGATGAGACAGAATGCTTTAGAACTCATGTTGTCTAATGCTGAAACCCAAAATCTAACCTACAAGTAGGAAAAATCAGCTAAAAAACTGCACACATTATTCGCCCTTAGCCTAAATAAAGCCCTGGGTAAACTGTCGACAGTAATTACTGCAGGACTAACGACCACCAAACAGAAAATAAGATCTGCTTGCAGAATAGGGTAATAGGGTGAGAATGTGAGCATTTCCATCAGCTCTAACAAGTTTCACAGCTTCCCTCTTTCCTCTCTTCACCCGCCTTTGTTCCACCCAGTACAGAAGAGACTGAAAGCTTAGTTAGTTAAAGTTAATCAGTAAATCCAGCACCCTGGAGGCCAAATTGCATTCACTTTACAGCACAATAGACACATTGTTCCCAATACTTTTATCATTAGCAAAGCCATATTCTCCCATTAGGCGCCAGTTTATTTCTATGACCTCTGAACACACACTGGTAATTACACAACCGCCTCCCCCAATTTCTTTTTTCTCTTTTAACGCCCCTTCTACTCCCCCTCTCTCCCCCTTTCCATCTCCATCTTTCCTTCAGTCTGCCTGCCTTTTTGCCGCTCATTCATTCACTCATTTTTGAGTCTGAGGATTGAAAGGTCTGAAATTAATTTGTAGAGGACACGATTAATGTTGGGAAATGAAATATTGGAGCACTTTATCATGAGCAAAGGGGGATTAGTAGAGTTCAGATTGATTAAAAAAAAAAAGAAATGTTAATACATTTGCATTTGACAGCAGGCCTATGGACCTGTCCAACATTCTCTTTACCTCACAGATAAATAATTTGATGTATATTGTTGTTTTTGAGTGTTTTCATTCTATTTCTCCAGTGTGATGTATCTCGCCTTCCCCTGTTGGGCTGTGAGGGCATGAGACTGCGAGGAGGGCGGGATTTCAACCCTGACTCACACCTGGAACTGGCCCCTCCTCCTCCGCCTTCTCTTGTTGCCTGGTTACCCGGCGTCCTCAGCAAGGGCGTACGCCTTCGACTGCGTTTGGATCGCAGTGACGACCGGGGGCGGGGCTGTTGGCAGCTGGTGGACCTGGAGGCGGAGTCAGAGCCCGTTGGGCGGAGACTGAGGAGCCGGGCCCCTGACGCCTGCAAGCAAAGTAAGAGTTGATTCTTAAAAAGTGATTCTCAGCACTTTATCTTGAAGGTGATTTGGCCAGCCTACAAGTGTCTGAAATTGGTATTGGTATTTTGTATATAACATCAGTGGTGGAAGAAGTATTCAGATCCTTTACTTAAGTAAAAGTAGCAATGCCACAATGTAAATTCTGTCTGTTACGATCAAAGCCCCGCATTCAAAATGTATTTTAGGTCAAAGTATGTAAGGATTATTAGTAAAATACACTCATTATGGTGGCAGAATGGCCTCCGTCACTGTTATATTATCCATCCATTATCTATATCCGCTTATCCTTAGAGGGTTGCGGGTGGCTGGAGCCAATCCTAGCTGACAATGGGCCAGAGGCGGGGGAACACCCTGGACAGGTCGCCAGTCAATCACAGGGCTGACAAATAGAGACAGACAACCATTCATGCTCACAGTCATACCTACGGGCAATTTAGAGTTGTCAATTAACCTAACCTGCATGTCTTTGGATTGTGGGAGGAAGTTGGTGAAAACCCACGCAGGCACGGGGAGAAAATGCAAACTCCACACAGAAAGGCCCCAGCCGGCTGGGGGGTTCGAACCCAGACTACACCACCCTGTTATATTATTATCGATTAATTAATTAATCATTTATATTATTAGATCGTTATGCATTAAAGTGTGTTAAATCACAGGGGGGGTTTATTTGAAACAATAAATCATATTTGTATGCTCTTCTTATATTTTGTATATGAAGCACTAATCTGTAAAGTAACTAGTAACTACAGCTGTCAGAAAGATCTAGTACTTGAGTAAATGTACTTAGTTACTTTCAACCACTGTTAAGGGGGAAATAGAGCGACTCGAGAAGTCGGTTTCAAACGTTTGCAGTCTATTTAGACTTGTGTGTGTGTGTGTGTGTGTGTGTGTGTGTGAGTGTGTGTGTGTGTGTGTGTGTGTGTGTGTGAGTGAGTGAGTGAGAAGAGGACTTTTACGTATTCCTGGATGTGATTTATCAAATTTTCCCATTTTCCCCCCTGACCCATAACTGGAAAAAAGGGCAATACACGTCACCTTCCCTGTCTTCTGAAGTGTGTTGTGTTATGAAGGGGCTCAGTGGAGATAAGGAGGGCCAGTGTGTGTGTGTGTGTGTGTGTGTGTGTGTGTGTGTGTGTGTGTGTGTGAGCAAGCCTATTTAATACACACATTGTTGTTTATGCGTTTATTTATTCCCACCTTATCACATGACTGTGGTGCAGGATCCGATTTCACTGTCTGTTACCATGGTGACGCCCTGCCTGAGCTGTAAATAAATTCAGGGGGTTTCTTACATTGTTACATTGATTAGAGAACACACACAAACACACATACACACACACTTTCTAGGTAAAATGCACATTATTTTATGTGTGCATTTTTGTGTGTGTGTGTGACAGTGTTTAGACTGTTTATGTGTGTGTAGGTGTGCAGTTTAGTGAGGCATTAGCATAACTCACTTCATTGCAGTTTTCCCTTCTGCATAAGTGAAAACAGATACAAATCTCCATCCCCTGAAGCTGGTGATTAAGTTATGCTAATCATTGCTGATCATTGCTGCATTACTGTGGCCATAACAGTGGGCTCCAACAGCTTTCAAATACCTTCCTCTAACATTCAGCTTCCAAAAAGAGACAATATCCCTTAGTCGGAAAATAAAATTGGGCGTAGGGGTTCACTGATCGCTTAAATTGCTTAATTAGCCATAAACAAATTAGGCTGCGGTCCCAAATGTGTTGTGTTAGGGTGCGGTGCAGCAGTGCAAATCTTTCCCCTCGCCTGCAAAAAATGGTGTTGTCTCATATTGTCAGCCAGTGTTAATGGGCTTCCCCCCCTCATATCCATTTTTTTTAAGTAAAAGATGATTATCTGTTCTCTCTCAGCCTGTCTCTGTCTGCAATGTGATGCGCCATAATGGGACAGGACTGATTGAGGAGGGACATCAGGATTAATCTCACTGTGTAATTACTTTTATGATTTATGATTCACTTCCTTCACACACACACACACACACACACGGGCCTCCCACCATCACGGTCAGTGCAGATGATGTGTGTGAACGTGTGCCAGCACTCAGTATCATAGCCTTATTGTCCTGACCTTGCTGTTTATTGTCTCTTTTTTTATTATCATGTATGGGCTTCAAGTAATGAAATACTGCAATTTGTCTGGCCTGTCACATTCAGTGTTAAAACAGCTTGTGAGCGACCGCTTTACAGCCGACTCCTGACAAATCTCTTTACACGCTGGCAGCAGCTGAGGGCACGCCAGCGTTTGATCCTCCCTGTGAAAGGTTAACCTGAGTTTGATTGAGTGTTAAAACCCACCGATGTGGCTTCTTTGACCGCAAACGGGAATTGGCAAAGCAAGCTGAGCGCAACTAATCGATATGTGGTGGTGGAGGGGAAAATACCCAAGTTGTATTCTACACTTGTAGCCAATAAGAACAAATAAGCACTCTGGAGCCTGCTTTTTCTTTTTAATACCTGCACCTCAGCGGGTAAAACACGCACAACCTTGCCTTTGGCTGGTCTTTTTTTCTTTCCACGTGTGGATTTTTTTTATTATAGATAAAACAAAAGCAGCATACATGAGCTGACACGAAGGCAGAGAGAGGCTATAAATAAAAGGAAGGCAGTGAGCTTTGACAGCAATATGATCTTTCATCACAAACAAAAGCAGCAGAGCAATCCTGAAGGGCTTCTGCTAGAACCTTTTGATGTTTATAGAAAAATTGATCTCTTTACCCGAAAGCCAGTCTGTATAGGAAAAGTTCAAGCATTCAAGAGTGATTAATAGGCCTAGATGATTTTGGTAAAATTTTTGGACTAGACTCTTTGCTTCATGCTTCATGTGCAGAAATTTGCATTTGAATTTCCTCAGAAATAATTTGAGGACAGATTACAGTTTGTAACCCGAGCGCTTGTAGCACAAAACACTGCGCAGCTTGAATCCCTTGTCACCCGCTCTAAGCCTTTTTTGAAGACAGAAAAGAAAAACCCTGAGCTGCGGCAACTGTAATTACATTACAGTCCCACACAGCCACACACAGACACAGACAGACACACACACACACAGACATCGTTTTGAGCTCAGCAGGTCTGCCGGCTGCCGCGGGATGTTAGAGGCGTGTTGCTATGACGACTGAAAGGGGACACAGAGGAAGGGGGTTAGGGTAGGAGGGGGTTGTTTCGGAGGAAGGTGGTTGGAGATTGAGGAAGAGAGAGAGAGAGAGAGAGAGAGAGAGAGACGCGCGCAGAGTTGCCGGTGTCTTGACAGTGCGTAACAGCAGAGAACAGTAGAGGCAGACTGTTGGAGATCCACCAGGGGAATATTCAGAAACCTGCTGCTGGACTGAAGCATCACACAGACAGCGATTTACCAGACGGCTGTGTGCATGGTAGGCAATGCTCAGAATGATAATTTTGTGCAATTTTTGAAGCCTTTTTAAAAAAAATGTGATTGGGTCTGTGAGGAAGAGGATGGAAGGCATCATGCATATTCACATGCTCTTGTCTGTCTCTGTTCCTGTTTTTCCTCTTTCTGCAATGGCAAATACTTTGTCATCACAGGAAGAGGATTTTATTCTCTAACAGTCGTCTGTCTCTCTGTACTGAAGTGAAGCCAGTTCTGTATATTATTTAGCTATCAGAAATAAAAGAATTATAGCTATATGACAGCTGATTAGTAGAACATCGGCCTCTCTAAAAGCGCAGTCAATCAGCACAGACCGACTTAGCTTCAGATTCAAAGGCCATGGCAGGTTAGCGCGTGTGTTGCATGAATGAAATGATGGACAGATCGATTGAGAGAGAGAGATGTATTGTGAAAGTCATGGCCATGTGGATGAATGGTACCAAGACAAACACTTGAAACCACTGCTGTGTGTGTGATGTGAATGCGCACTTGATTCATTGTTTCATTATGTGGATGTTGTGGGTATATGTGCTTTGCTTTCACTTCCTCTCTCTCTGTGTGTGTGTGTGTGTGTGTGTGTGCGGCTTTGTCTCTGTCTGTGCAGTAATGATATTTATTGCAATCTTTGCAGTTGGAGAGGGGGAGGGGTGTGGTGGAGTACAAAGCTTTATGCGGCTTTGTTTCTACTATTTCCTATAGTTTCGGTGTGTGTGTGTGTGTGTGTGTGTGTGTTTGTGTGTGTGTGTGTGTGTGGAGGGGGTAGTCCCACATGTACATCTAAGTTTCCGTTCCAGTTTGAAGCTGAGGCAATGGGGCGTGCAGTTGCCATTTCCTGTCCCTTTCTGAAATTACATTTAATAATCTCTCTGTCTCTCTCAGGTCTGATGAGTACCTTGTCTGCCGGCTCAGATATGCAGACTCCCGCTCTTGGCCCCCAGTTCATAGCGGGGCCCCAGGGTAAGGTACCTGGCAGGAAGAGAGGACGGCCTCCTATCCGTAAGCTGGAGTTCCAGAGTCACTACGTTGAGCCTCTGTCGCCTCTTAAGGTCCCGAAGAAGAGAGGCAGGAAACCTGGCTTTAAGGTCAGCCAGTCATCATGATATTTATTTATAATTCTTTGCTTCTGTGTGAGAGTTAACCAACACGTTTTGTTAACTGTGCGTGATACAGTGCTATATTTTAAAGCCACCCGAAAGCATTTCCTTCCTCACAAAATGTTTGCAAAAGATAGTTTATGAATATATTTAAACCTGCATTGTTTACATCCATATTTACATAGCTAGCAGTCCTCTTCTTCCGTGCGCTTTACTGGTGCTTTGCTAGGTTTGTTGGCACGATACCGCCAGCAACTGTCGATCAGTGGTAGCATGAAAACGGTAGCATGACGGAATATTTCTAAAACTAATGACCAAATTCACTTGAATGGGAAAGTGTGTCCAAACATTTGACTGGTACTGTATATGATTGTTTCTTTCTTTTTCTTTTGTTTTTTAATATGGAAACACCATTGATTTGTGTGTATATGTGTGTGTGTGTGTGTGTGTGTGTGTGTGTGTGTGTGTGTGCGCGCGTGCTTGTGTATGTGTGCAGCTGAAGCCCAGGATGGTGATGTCCCCACTAGCTAACTCTCCTCCCAGCAGCACGCCAGAACCTGCGATGGGCTCCCTCCCACAGGATGCTGCTATTGTCCCCCACTCTGCCACGCCACAAGTCCTAACAGGTAACACCACACACGCTACACACATCTATTTAGTAACATTGTCATAAACCCAAAATGGGTCTGTACAGAGTAGAAATCCTAATCAGGAAATGTAATGGTAAGAAAACAGCAGGGATATGATGTTAGAGAAGCAAGGTCTAATGACTTTTTTAAGCCTTGAGACCTGGAGACCTTGAGACTTATTATACGCTCACAGCTTGTCTTGCTGGTGTGACTTTGTGGTATGAAATGTGCCCCCCCCCCTTCCTCTCTTTTGTCTTTGTATCTTATCTTTATCATCCCTCTCCTATACTGCTCTCACTGTGACTTAAATTCAGTGCTATAATACACACCCTTGTCTCTCTTCTAAATACACAGATGACATTTACATACTTTAAAATGAGAAAAAACACCTTCAAACATTACCCAACATATCTTCTTTCTTATTCCCTTTCAGTCTTCTCGTCTAGCTTTCCTTTCCTGCTTAGGCTCTGGTGAAAATTGTTAATTCTTTCACAAAAGAAAATACATCTCATACAGCCATCCTTTCTGTCTCGCTTTCATTTTTCCCCCCTCCTTTTTACCCCTCATGGTCTGTCCTGCTCTGAATAAGCAAATATTTAAAGATTGTCTTTAGCGTATTTGAGGTGGGAATGGGAATCTCATGTGTCAAGGACCAGCGGTTTGCTCTTTGTTCTTGCAAATCATGAAAAGTGTTTGATGTCAGACTGTAGGCATACAGAAGCGAAGCGTGCACGCGCGCATACACACACACTCACACTCACACACACACACACACACACACACACACACACACACACATATACATACACACTACAAGCCAGTGTGCCCCCTGTGGTGCCACCCAAACACATATGTAAATCATTCCTCTGGTGAAATGGAGAAGCATTTCAAAAATAGTCCCTGTATTTTAAGGATATTTTTAGGGATACTGTCTAAGCAGTGTACATTCCCTTTCAAACACTGATAATTTTGTTATATCCTATTATTTTTTTACATAAATATATTAAAAAATGTATTATTTTGTTATAATTTATAGTATTTAGATGGTTATTTACATGGTTTATTTAAGGATATTTGAGATGTTTGGATGTGAGAAAACAGTTAAGCTGCTGCAATTGACTCTTAAATGTACAAGGATAGAGATAGTGTTATATTTTAATTGACAATAAAACATCTGTATCTCAAATATTAACATATTAAGCATTTACTGTAGGATATAAAGGCAGTTCTGTACTCTGTGTGTGTGTGTGTGTGTGTGTGTGTGTGTGAATATATAAGCCTCCAAACTCACATGCGCAGATCTTATCACATAATTGATTTTTCAGAATACAATACAATACGTTTGACCTTTGTGTGAGCACAAAGTAGGGGTAATTCAGAATCATCTCAGTGGAGTATTTCAATCTTATAAATCTGTCATCAGGTAAATCCATAACTGCCCAGCTCTGGCATAACCAGCAGGCATCTACATTATTGACTAGGTGAAAAACGGTTGGCACAAAGGGAGCGGATTCAGAGGATTTACTGACTACCTTTCAGAAGTTTCACATCCAAACACTTACAGACTGAAGGGGCTTTAACACAGCTCACCTGTGTATTTATTTAACTCACTATTTAAAGGGCATGAAAAATGTAACTGCTGTCTAATAGTACACAAGTCTGCAGACGTTATATTGGCCTGAAAACAATAAAAAACAGTAAAATATTTAAACAGATAGTAGCTAATATAAGGACAATGCAAACATGATGATGTTAAGCAAGTATAGCCTAATGTTTACCATGTTTACCATCTTTGTTTAGTGTGTTAGCATGTTAACATTATTAGCGCTAAACACAAAGTATAGCCAAGGCTGATATGGGATGTCATTAGTTTTGCAGCTAAGTTGAAATATTGACCTAATGATGGCAGCCACACTAAAAAGACAACATTTTCCAGATGGGCTTGGCTTTAATGATGCCATTTCCTGTCGTTCCTCCTCCAGCAGAGACACCAATGCCTGATGACTTCCTATGTGACCCACCAGTGGACTCCAAGCGCTACGCTGTAGATCCCAGCGACTCTGCCTTCAATGTCATGGCATCACAGTACCCACCAAAGCACTCCTATGGCTACCGCGGCAGCAGCTGCTCTACTCCAATGGGCTTGTGCAGACAGGCATCGAGCCCAGGAAGCTTCCAGGAAGGAAACAGGAATGGTGAGGCTGGGTTTTAGAGTCAGATGTACATTCACCAGCACATAACACAAGTGGTGTTATACAGCGCAGACAACACATGTTGTCACAGTAAACCAGCACATTACAAGTATACATTTATTTCCTACATCAATGCAATTTTGCTTTATACATATATTTTGCTTTGAATTATATATTTTAAAAGGCTAAACAGCTTTGTACCAAAGTCTTAAAGGTCCTGTCCCATGGTCTACCTGCACAGGTGTTTTCTCTTATTTGCCTGATTAACCCTCCTTTTAGTGCAGTGGAGGTGTGCCAAATGTGCTTGATTGACACCTCTCTCTATTTGCACCTGTTAAGGTGGGATAACTTACACTTACTCATTCTTATTGGTCTGTCTGACATCCTAGTCCCGCCCAACTTAAACTGGAGCCAATCAGTCAGCTTAATTAAAAACACCTGTGTGGGTGTTTCCTTCCTTAATCTAGGAAAACCCTAAAATTGCTGCACTCCAAACAGTTGTGAAATTAGCTAGAAATCTCTAGAAGAGCTGTGCCTTTGCTGGTTCCCTTTGTTTGCATGCAGCCATGCTAATGCTGTCCAAACTGAGTGTGACTGGAGTCTCTGCTGGTTGCCTGGCAACATCATGGTAATGAGAAGACTCCAGAAAGTCATTGCGCCCAGCCAAGGAGAAGTCCCGCAATTAACACCCTGTAAAAACAACAAAGTGACGTTTTTACACTTTGGTTTTTGTACTAATTAAACAAATAAGATAAAACGTGTTAATGAGCGAGTTTTAGAAGTGCTGTTTTGTTACCTTCAGACAGAGCCTGGCTAGCTGTTTCCTCCCGTTTCCAGTCTTTATGCTAAGCTAAGCTAACTATCTCCTGGCTGAAGCAAATTCAAGCGTATTTCCCAAAATGTTGAACTCTTCCTTGTGGAACTCAAGTGACATTATAAGACTGTCAGTGTTTTGTTCATTTGTTTGTTTGTATATTTGGGTCCCCATTATGTTAAGCATTTGAGCATCTTCACTCGGCGTGTTCCCCTGTGCTACCTAGCTTACAGTCCGATGCCAGACACTGGGGAGTGCAAGCGTCCTGCTGGTAAGGACCCGTCCAGCTGGGGTGTTGAGGAGGTCGTTTGGTTCATCAAAGATGCTGACCCCCAAGCCCTGGGACCCCACGCTGAGGCATTCAGGAAGCATGTGAGTTCAGACTACTTTATACTGTAGCCTATGATACTATAATACCAAATGTATTGAAACAGAGCTTTATATCTCAGCATGCATTGGGGCGTTAGGAAGGGAGGGAAACCCTTGCAAGAGGTAGGGTACCCTTTAACTTATGACAAGGCTTTTCTTAACATAGCTAAAACAGCCTGAGCACAGGATAGAAGGGTTGGTATCAGCATTACTTTATATATAAAATGTGTTGCTGTTAATATCTCTATATTAGCTTAAGATTTTATTATTGTACACATAAAGTTAACCACGCAAACATGTGATCTGTGATTCTGTGATGTGTTTTAGGAGATAGACGGAGACGCTCTGCTCTTGCTGAAAAGTGAGATGATGATGAAGTATCTGGGACTGAAGCTGGGACCTGCGCTTAAACTCTGTTACCACATTGACAGGCTTAAACAGAACCGGTTGTGATTTGCTACAGAGGAGCCAAACCCCCTGATCACCTACCACTAAAACTGTACCAGCGCGGATTCTCTCAGACTTTCTCAACCATCAGCAATACATTGTGAACGCCTTTGGATCCAGATTGCGCACTCGACAGCTTTTACTGCGCCTGCACCACATTTTGTTGACAAATTGGAAATGTTGACTGTACATATTGAGACTATTTGCAGCTGAAGCAATTATTTCATCTCCATCATTGTTTACGGGGTATCTGAATGGCTTTAGATTGTAAATAGTTTGGCTCGACGCAGATGGCAGCTACTGTATATTGAAACGTGACCTGTATTGACGTCCACTCTGCAGTCTGCACACAGCTTACTGCATCTGACTCTCAACAGCATGCTTTTATGCAGATCTTAATCATGCATACCTCTGGAGACCTACAGAGACAGGGAGCTTAATATACTTGTATGGTGCTTTACCTCGATACTCATATTTAAACTTAAAGAAGTCTTTAGGTTAAGGTACAATGCTGCTGCAGTTTTAAAATAATAGTTAGTTAGTTTTGTTGTAAACTGATGATAATGTTGACCCAGGTATCACTCCTAGACACAAACTGTAACAAATAACCGATCTCTCAAACGCTTCAGCAAGTATTAAAATCTTTTGAATTTTTTGAAATCTTTTGACTTTGACCTTTAGCTAGTGTGAGCCACTCTTGAGTAAAACCAAATTAAGATGAATTATTCCTAATTTAAGTGAGAAATCCTGACCCAAGGATGAGACTTTCACTTTTTCTCCATTTTATTTTGTATCAAGGCTTTATCTTAATATTAAAACATGAAAAACTGCATTAGAACCAAATCACACTCCAGAAAAGTGAAACAAAGTGATTTGCTAACGTGAACATTTTTTTTTATACCACAAACCACAACAGTGAAGCGTTAAGTCGTTACACAAATCAGAGGTGCATATAATCACACAGCGCTCAAAATGACAGGAAGTAAAGGCGACAAACACTGGGGTTTTTCACCATGTTCTCATGAATTGTATAACATGTTATATTGAGTAGCAGGCCACTTTGCAGCCTACCTAGTGAAGCTTTTGTTTTACCTGTGGTTGCAAAGTGGTGTAAGAGAAAGCAACCTGTAGCAAACTCATACAACTTGGTGCTCACTGAAACCGTTACTGCCACTACAACCACAACACTTAATCACTCTCCTCACACACTTCATCACTATCTCTATGTGACTTCCAGATAAGGCTACAGTTTATATTCTTCTCATGCAATACCTCTTCAGTCATTTTGATTTTGGTTTTGTTTTGCCTAATGATAAAGCAGAATTTCGTCTCCAAACTGTAAAAAGTGACAAACTATTGAGTAAAATGTCTTGAGCATTAATAATACATCTTTTTTGCAGCCACCAAAATACCGTTTTGTCATATAGAATTGTACAAACAACAACTTGTAAACCCATTAATGATCAATCACATGCAGTATATGACAAACATGTTCAACTTGTGGTTAAACACAATGCTTTTTTTTTTAGAACTTACTGTACAGTACTTGTTACTTTAATATTTTGTGTTCTATGTGTTTTGCTTAAATTTCTTAAAGTCAGTGTGCCACATACTTATGTGAGTAGGCTACAGCATGTATGTCTATGTATGAATTCTGTATTTCATGACTGTCTTGAGCCCTAGTGAGCTATGGGCTGATTTCACATTTTATTTCCCAATTTACCTTTTCCAATCTGAAATGAGGCAATCGTGTTGCACAGGAGCTGTTTCCCCAAACTAGAAATTTCCAAATGTTTCCCACAAGTTTTTATCATGCCTGTGAGCCATATTTAATCAATTGTGACTCTCAAATGACCTTCCTTTTCTTTTTAATATAATGTTTTTTAAAGCATAATTTTTCCAGACAAAATAAACCTTCTTGTTCAATGAAGTCTGACTTATTATTATTATTATTATTATTAGTAGTAGTAGTAGTAGTAGTAGAAGAAGTAATATATTATAAGATGTATATATTTATTCAGTGTTAAAATAAATCAATTAATTTTTATTTGTTTACAAACTGCACAAGAACCTCGAAGTCGTGAGGGTTTCCGGACCTTTATTTTGGAGAGTGCGAGATTAACGTTGCTGTAGTATCGCGTGAGTAGAAGCGATTCACTTCCTGTATAGATTTTCATGCGGCTTACACAAATGTGTACATCTGCCAGCCAGAGGTGAACATGGCAGACGTCTCGGAGAGGACATTACAAGTCGCGGTCGTGGTTTCTTTCGCTGCCGGCTTTCTGGCGGGGTGGCAGGCTAACAGAATGAGGAGGAAGTTTCTGGACTGGAGGAAGAAACGGCTGCAAGAGAAACTGTCAGAAACTCAGAAGAAGTTGGATTTAGCCTAAATGATAACGTGAAATGTGTCTTGCTACGTTGGGTAAGTAGTGTAACTTTGGCCTGTGATTACTTGACTAGTCTGCTTCTAAATTGGTAGGGGAAAATACAGATAGATATTATATATAGGATATTAATAGATATTGACCTCACCTGAACATTGAGGTCGACCTAACTGCTGTTTCTCACCCGCATAACTTGTTACGCCCAATTATATAAGACAACCTGTTGGCCAATGTATCAACTCTTCTCTTAATCATGAAGGGTTCAAACGTTTGATATGTCTTTGTGACCATGGTGCTTCAGCTCAATTCAGTTTCAATTCAATTCAGTTTTATTTATATAGCGCCATATCATAACAAAGTTATCTCAGGGCACTTTTTCGAGTAGAGCAAGTCTAGACCGACTCTTTATATTTACAGAGACCCAACATTTCCCACCATGAGCAAGCACTGAACACTTTCATTGCTTTTATAATTACACCAGTAATTGCACCGATATTTACTGCTGGCATCGTTCCCACAGTGATCAGTGTCTAATGATTGCATTCTTCTTTATTTGCCAGGTTTGGGGCTGTCTGGTCTACATGAACGCTGGTCTTATCTGTAAAGCTGCTGGATCCTGGATGTGCTACACTTCTGTGACTGTGGAGAGGAGACCTCAAGATGACCTACCTGTGTTCTGCACTACCCACATTTTCCCACCACACCTTTTTAAATCAAGGCTGAACTTGATATTTACTGTGGGATATGAAAATGCAATCCTTACCTACACACATTAGCTTCTTTTCTGCCCTCGGACACTAACATGGAAGAAGTTGGGGATCTGGCCCTGGTGTGTTTTTTTTAAATAATTCCAGCATGTCTCAGTTCCTGTCTGATTCATATCTGGTCAAATAAATTATTGTGTTTTTTCATGTTTCTCTTATTATGTTGTTTTTGTTCATTTGGAAAGCCAGTATTCTACACTGAGGTTACAGCTTTCAGGGTTACAGGCTCTCTCATTGTCATCGTTGACACACATTTGAGGTGACTCAACAGTGACATTGCCAAAATAAACAGTTAAAAACATATGATTCAAGTAAATAATATTCATGTCCAGATCTCTTAAGGGTGGTAGTTTAATTACATAATTGTCTTCAGGGTTCTTATAAAGTCTTGAAAGTTTGGAAAATGCTTAATTTTAACCATTATGTTTTCAAGGTTAGGAATATGCTTGAATTTGATAATACTTGAAAAATGCTTGATTTTCAACATAATCTAGTGTTTCATCTACACAATCATGTAAACCAAAAATCTTTTAATATTTGAAACGAAACAATCCCCAATCATATTTGTTGTCTCCTGGCATTTATAGTAACAATTTAGATGTGACGATAAAGACATCAACAGTCTGGAAAGGTTTTGTTTAGGTACCTTGAAAGTTCTTGAATTTTACTCTTAAAATGCTGTGTGTTGACACGTGGCCTCAAACAGGTCAGTGCCTTGCATTTCCGCTCCCCCACCATTGGTGTATGAATGTGTGTTTGTGACAAATTTTAGGCATTCACCTTACACACCCACTGTGCTGCATTTCAAAGGGCTTTGCTGCTGCTCCTATTTATATATTTGTGCTCCATAAACACTCCATTTTACAACAAAACATCTTGCAATTAGTCTTCATTACATGTGAGTGTGAACCTGAACTGGACTGGCTGCCAATTTAATTTTAGTATTCATATTAAAACCTGAAATTGAATTATGTCAGAAGTTTTGCTTTTAGTTGTGGCGCCATCTGCTGGATTAAAGTGAGAATCACAACTTAGAAAAGTTAGTGCTATATTGAAGATGACACTAACTATTTTTTGTGATTTAAAACAAAATCTTAAACCACATCATCACCTGTCATAGCTGTCAAGTGAAAATGTTAAAAGGAGAGGGGCTACAGTATATTAAAATTAAAATAAAAAATCCCAGTACTATGATGCATCATCATCCTAATAAATGATATGTTTTGACAAAATAATCTTAACCCAAGATCCACTTTCTAGCTTTCATGGGCTTTCAACCACATGTCACTCCCTCTGCTGATGAAGACTGTGAGATACTTATTTTGTCAAACCACTATGTCAAACTACTGTTTCAAAGCTGAGGATTAATTTTCATGCGCAATAACACAAGTGTTATTAGAACCTAATACATTGTTCAGTTGTATGAGGTTGTGCATACATATTTATACTGTGGATGTTTATCCACATGCTTTTTAATGGCTTAAAGGTTTACATGTGCACAACTTGTCTATAGGTGGTGCTAGTGCACTTTAATACTTTATGCACACAAAACAAGTTTTTGCCTACAGCATTCTAGTCACCGGCTCTGAAATTAGATCTTGTGAGCAGATCTCTCTTTTTCATCATCACCAGTCTAGCAGGCCTATTACCACCATTCAACAAGCTTCTGGCAAGACCTTAAGAAGTCCCTTTTCCTGGAGCACTCCATCAGTGGCTTGATGAGAAAGAAGGTGGAGAGGGTACTGGAGAGGGATCAGTCGAAGTTAAGATGACAGATAAATACAAAAAATCTTCACCCATCTTCATCTCGCCCAGGAATATAGAATTTGCATGTCTCAATATATTTACAGAAAGGAGTGCAAGACAGCCATATGCTGGTGTAACTGCTCAAAAAACTACAAAAATCATGTTTCTTTTTTAGGAAACGATGCAGTAGGCTACTTTATATAATAGAGTGGTTACATTAACAGGGAAACAAATTAAAGGCAACTTTTAATGGTGGCCTTTAATCACTTGTGCATTAAACTGAAATCTAATTTCAAGTCACTCTACACTAGTAGTTGCAGTTGGGGTCATATTTTATTAAGTTAATGGGAAGGTATTACATTAAGTTGCATTGAAAGTTCTCATTAGAAAACTGGCTTAACCTGCTTTAGTATTGCACACATACAGATGCCTACCTGATATCAACACTCTGTGTAAACTCCCTTTTTTTGACATTTTTACCAGGCCTGAATATAGAAAAACTTATCCTCACATATATGAGGTGTGGGACACATAACATTACATGAGTGGCAGTCATTACCTACAGGCTGTGTCATAACACTGATCATAATGTCATGTCTTTAAAAACACAAATAAAGAGAGCTAAACAGAAACGTGTAACTTCAGAAATAAATATAGAAAAAGCACAATATATATATATAAATAGATCAAATACTCAACTGATTGTGGCTGTATTTTGTAATCTAGTCACATAACACATGGATTATAGTTAAAAAAAGACATTCTCAGGCATTTTTCAGTTTCATTGACATTCTCTTTAAATTCGCTTAATTGGCATAGCCTAGTTTTTTATGGAGAAAGAAGAAGGATGACAGACAGCTTAGCGGGAATTAAAAAGTGTGAGAGAGTGTGTTGACAAATGGAGGGGAAATATGAGTGTCATGGGAGGAGAAGTGTGTAGCTGTTTGTGCTTTGGATGGTATTCCAGAGAGGGTGTTATTGTCCCTCAATGTCTAATGCTGTGGCTAAATTGTGATGAATAGCTGGAGTGTGGTGTGTGTGGGTGCGTATGTGTAGACAACGACTGTCTATTATTCCCTGTTTATTTTGTAACAAGCTGTGCAAGGTTGTGTGCAACAGCAGTGCTGGTGTGTATAGCTGAGAAGTATTTTCAAAGTAGACAAGAAGGCTGGTGACTACAGGAGATAATGTGCAAGAGAAGCAAAAAGAGAGACAGCAACAGAGACGAGGAAAAACAGAGAGAGAGAGAGCGAGAGTTCACATTGACTGGTATGATTGATCAGATTTTCCTAATTGGCACGTAGACCTCGGAGCCTATGTCCTTCGCCTATATTGAGTGTGCTCAGTGAGTGTCATGTTTAATAAGCTTCCTGACTGGCTTTCTGGTTGTGTGATTGTGCCCTCTGGCTATAGGGTGACTGCAAAACATGGAGAGGAGAGGAGGCAAGAAGAGAAAAGAGTGTAGAGGAGAAAAGAAGACTAGATTTAAACAGTGTAACATATAGGCGAAGCAGAGAAATAATCAAAGGCCTCTGCTAGTTATGCTGCTTTTAAGCAAAACAAGACAAAGAGTCTATGGCCATGTTAGCAGCTCTGTGAGGCTGTACATATAGGCACAGCAGTGCTATGAGCTAATTGCTAACATCAGCATGCTAACATGCTCACAATGCTGAAATGCTGACGTTGAGCAAGTGTAATGTTTAACTTGATCACCATCTTATTTTAACGTGTTAGCATGCTAACATTAGCTAATTAGCTCTTTCCACGAAGTACAGCCAAGGCTCATGTGTTTTGCTGGTATTTGGTCATAAACCAAATTGGACAAATTGAACATCTGACCTAATTACGGAGCTAGATGGAAAGTTAATGGATCACCAAAGTTATTATAAATCATCCTGTGGGGGAACATGAATGTGGCATGGCAATCCATCCAAAAGTTGTTGAGACACCTCACGCAAAACCAAAATGTCAGCCTCAAGGTGGCACTAGAGGACAAGTCAGAGGGATGGTGCTAGAGGGACCAGAGTCTTTAGGATACATCCTCTGGGGAACATGAATGTCTGTCCCAAATTTCACTGCAATCCAACCAATAGATATTTCGGTCTGGACCAAAGTGGTGGACTAAAGACATTACCATCCATAAAGCCATAACGCTAGCGTGGCTAAAAACACTGTGGACTCTTTGATGCACAAACAACATAAGTAACATGAATAAGATTGATGTTAATAGCACTAAGAACCTTTTTCATAGCAGAAGTTTGGACGTTGTCATAGCAGGAAAAGCATAGGTGTTACTTATAACATTAACGATGGACCCTCAAGCAGCTAAATGGAATTCAGCCATCATCAATTTTATTATTCACACCTGTGCTTTTCCTACTGTGACGTGTCAAAATGTATTTTCTGAAGAAAAAAAAAAAGCCTATATGAATGCACAATACATTAAAAATTAAGCTTAAGACAGGCTCTCTACCCTGGCTCAACAGAAACTCCTTAAAAGTTTTGTGTGAAATATTCCTTTCTATCAGTCAATATGCACCTACACAGGAAAGAGTTGAGTGTGCATTTATGTGTAATAGGGCAGAAAAACATACCCCCTTTCTAATGCTTTTCATACTCATACTCATATAAATATTGTATGAGTACACACAAACGTGGACACACACACCTGAGGCTTTATCGAGCTTCAGTCCAATACGCCTCACACACCAGTGAGTGTTTACATGTTTATGGATGACTAGGACCATGTCTCAGATAAGCACTGAGACTGTGGATTGGAGTAATATGCTGCAAAGACTTCCATTTAAATGGTGATGTGATTATGTCTCGCTTTATTTGATCGAGGCTTATTTTGTAACATCCTTTCCAGGAGGCTTTTATGTAACGGGAGAGAGCAGCAACGCCTCAATCCTGTTTGACAATAGAGAAATGACCGTATGCATAGAGATTTCATCAACAACATATCAGTCTTACAACCCCTGAAAGAAGTGTTTTAGCCATACAAATAATTCAATGTCAAATGTAATTATTCAAAGTAGACCACAAGTAGAACAGGGAAAATGTTTCAGTACAACCTTCTAATAAGGCTTCTTTATAGAGGCTTTATAAGCTGTAACTAACAGTTAGTTTAATAGTTGATGAATAATTTAGTTATGCATTACATTACATTCATTTGGAGGATGTTTTTGTCCATTTTCCTCACATACATACATCGGGAGCAATTTGGAGTTCAGTGTCTTGCTAAAACTATAATGCTTTATAGATCAATAATAAGCCATTAATAAGAACATTTGGTTTGTGAAAAATCCGACTCTCTAGCATAGCACTTTTTGTCTTTTTAACTTAACTGGCAACCCAAAAGTTCTTAATAATAGTTTATTACTGATTTGTAAACCTCAATAAATATCTAATTAACTATTAATAAAGGCGTTAGTTACACCTTAAGTAAACTTTATTAGATATTGGTACCACTTTCTCTTAATGCTTTAAATGTGTGTTCAGACAGAAAGTGAAGCAAATTTTCATCTCACGTAATTTGCATAAATTCTACATTTTGACCGTGTTTATTCACCCCAAACAGCCACTGTGCTGTACAAACTGCACAGATATGGTGCAGTGGCTTCATCACTACTAGTGACACCTTTCACATTACATGTAGTCATTTGACCTGTTGTTCACATACAAATATTGATTTGTGCAGCTTTAAGACTTCAGTCCTGACTTAAGAACTTATAAATCTTTATAAAGGCTGTTAATGTAGCAGATCAATTAGTCTGATCAATAAATGGTTTGGTTCAGCTGGTTTCCCGCCTACACAATGATTCACACCAAACTTTGCTCATATGAGCACATCCTGCTGTTTTGAGAGTGTGCTCAGTGGTGTAATGGGTAGAGTGTGGTGCTGGTAGTGCTGCAGGGTTAGAGCTTCATTTCCCACTGGGACCACCCATACTAAATGGATGCACTCAAGATGCTCTGGATAAAAGCACCAAATGAATGACAGATGTAGCATTAAGCTATATATACAGTATTGGTACAGGCTGTCCGCCCCGCTCACATCCTCTCATCTCTCTGTTTTTAGTTCTGAGTACACTTGAACAATCTGGACACACACAAAGGAGTGTTTGTTGCTTACGCTCTTCAGTTATGAGGTAAAAACACTTTGAGAGCCACGTGCTTTTACTGTTCTTTAAAGCAGAACCACCACCACCACCTCAAAAAGTGTTTTACACTGTATGTTTCTGAGTTGTATCACACATACACACTGTTCTTAAACCTTCAAACCACCGTTATTGAAAGTTTTTTCCTTTACTTTATGTTTCCATAAAATATGTGTTGTGTTCTTGAAAGTTGGTTTAGATCGAAACACATATATTACTGCCTCAATGATGAACCAATGTCATCAACTCTCCTAGATATTAACATACAAACATCAGCTGAATTTCAATACACTTTTTTAAAATGTATAATAGCTTGGACCTGGGCTATATTTCACTCTGAGCATGAACATTTTCATCAATGAAATCCATTACTGTATATGAATGTAACATGAATAAGAAAAACATGACAAAAGGTCTACTGCCAAGCTGCTGGCCCTGTGAGGTCATGCTTGTTTCACACCAGACAACAGACAAAAAAACTGCTGGATGGATAAAAACATTTTCTATCCTTAAATCCTTACCGCTAGGGGCAAAAATGTAACATTTGGCCTGAGGGTGGTGCCTCCAAATAGACTATGTTATTATTACCCATATCCTCCTGCAGTTAGCAGCAAGGTGTTTTGAATCACAGAGATTTGCATGGCAGTCTTCTGTCTTTTCTTGGGTTAAGGTTAGTTGTACTAGAGGAAAGGTCATATGGTAGGATGTCATGTAGTGATTGGAATTACTGTAAGCTGCTAAATTTACAAGCTGACAATCAGATACATAACCTAAACTGCATAACTGGTTAGGAAAACTAAGAGTAGCACCAAATTCATTATTATTGGTGCTTTATGAACCTTTCAGAAAGATTTTTAATATAGTCACTACACTGGAAGGTGTAATGGATATGGTTATATTATAGGATATTGTTATGGTTAAGAAACAAAACCAACTTGGTTTGAAAGAATGGACTGACATTTTGGGAAATACGCTTGTTTGGCTTTTTGTTGAGAGTTAGATGAGAAGATTGATACCACTCTCACCTCTCATATCTATAGGCTAAATACGAAGCTACCGCCTGCAGCTAGCCTGGATCTGTCCCAAAGCAACAAAATCCACCTACCAGAACCTCAAAAGCTCACTAATTAACATGGTACATCTAGTTTGTTTAATCCATAGAGAAACAGAAGTGTAAAAACGTCAGGCTGTGGTTTTATGGACGGTTATATGCCAGACCATTTCTTGGATGAGCACAGTGATTTCCTGTTGTCTTGTCATCTCCATGAGGCTGCCAGGCGACCAGCAGACACTCAAACCTTGTCACAGCCCTTGTGGTTGCACCTCTCACCACACCCAGGGTGGGAGTGTGTAACCACACCCAAGAGTCAGTACATTTGTACATCACTGCAGCAAGGTGACAAATTAAACCACTCGAGAAAATTGGTTTTCAGGTGACTTTTAGTTTGTCTTTGAAATAAGAACAAGATGAAAAAGAAAAGCCTTTGCTGAAAATGGAAACTCACAGCAGAACACTGATGGTCCCTGTTTCAGCAATGTCAGGCCACCTCCTGTTTCATTAATTTATGGAACAGTCTGTAAAATTATGACACAGTCCTTTTTCGTAACTATACATGCAAATCTGATATGAGGACAGGCTGACAATCGCAGTTACTGTCCTTATTTAAACACAGCTGGCCAGAGACACAAACAATCTGAGTGAGGTGTCCAACTTTGGTTTAATTTAAATGAATGCAGTAGGATCTAAACTCACAGTCACTCCCAAAGGGAGAGCCATCACATTTAGGGTATTTAGTATTCATTATATGTCACGTTACACATTTTTGCACACTTGGCAATTACTCCTTTTTTGAGAAAGTTGCATTTTGACACAGGCAATAACCTTGGTATGATTACTGTAGGCCTGAAAAATTAACCTTTTGATGTGACGAAGTGCGCATGTATGTGTGAAAGCTTGTGTTTGTGTGTTTTCCCTCATAAACATGTCACACACACACACACACACATTTCAACAAGGACAATATGCACACACAAATTCAGCTCGTCGGTGGAAACTGCTTATTCCAGCTGATGGAGTGTATAATTCCAACATTGGAATAATAATGATGGCATTGTAATTCAGATGGATAGAGTAGAAATTAGATTCTGGGGCTTTTTGCATATTGTCATTATTGAGTTCTGCACCATTCTCTTCGTGAAAGTGAAATGAATTGAGGAATGGGGATGGGTTTACATGTCTAACTTGCTGAAGCGACCCACAAGTCTCACCTTGCAGCAATTTGTGAGCCTAAAGTGAATCTAAAGTGCATCTTAATTATGTACCAAAATGAAACACACACACACACAAACACATGTGAATTTATATACTTGCACAGACACACAGAGCCACCCTGTTGGTATGCAACCTGAAAGTAAATGGCTGCAATCACATTAAACACCCCTGCAATTACAGTGAAAACAAACAGCATTTCTATACAGCATTTCTCATAATGCCACTTCACAGAGTGCCCTAATTGTGCTCCGTTTTCTGTGGAAAATAATCTGTCACCCTCGCTTTGCGTCACACAAGCACCCAAACAGCTAATCAAAGAGCCGAATTTCCCTTTCTCTCCTGCACTCAGAACTGTCAAGTGTCTATGAATGAATGCTGAGCATCTTAGTGTCATCTAAGATAGGAATAAGACGTTCTTTCTTCTCTTCTACTCTCCTGCTTTCTTTCACTCGAGGCTGTGGGATGGCCTGTGGCGAGGGTTTAGCTAAAAGAGAATTTCCCAGCGCAGATCAATAAAGTCTTGTGTTATGATTATTATTACTTAAGGGAGTCGGCTGCCTTTTTATTTTTATTGGGGGAGAGGGAAGGAGACCTAGAAGAAAATGTTCCTGTCAATATGTGATCCCAGCCTTACAGGAACAGAAAGGATTCTTGTGATTTAAGTATTTATTAACCATGACACCATTCTCAAGCCACATATAACATCTAAGAGCTCTGGGCTACATATCACTGCAGCGCTAAACTTTACAACCTCAGACTTGTCATTTTCATAAAGTAACTTCACCTGAAGAATTATACTGTATGTTCTCTATGGATAGAGGAAAATCGTCCATCTTTGAGCTGAAACTCTCTCATAAACCCAAAAGATCAATTTACTTTAGGAGCCATTTGCATATGTGACGAGACACTATCATTCAGCTGGTGGGTGTTGCTACACGGAGGGACAAACAGGTTTTAATAATGTCACTGTGGGTATGGTATATGCTCCAGGGTCCTATGTTCCCCAGCTCAATATCCTCTTAATATGACACGTTCAGGAGACCTTTCAAAGGGTTTTATGTTCTCAGCAATGTTTATTCCTTGAAACCTACGCCTTCAAATTTGCAGGCGAGACAGTTTTCTTGACTTTAGACATTGATGTGTCCACAGTGGCTGAGCTGATTTTTTTTTACCATTCTTTTGTTATTTGAACTGCGAAGATAGCCCTTACTTATAGCCCTTTAACACAGGACCCTAGGAACAAAGGCATGAGCCCATGGTACTGTGTGAGGGAACTAAACTTAACCAAGTGTTGTTTTCTTTCTTCTCAAACCATATAGCCCTAATTTTTGAGTCTAAACCTCCCTAACCCTTACCAAGTACCTTTAGTTACTTTTAGTTCCTAAATCTAACCAGACCTCAACCATAGCGGCGGTAGATCCTAAAATTTGGAGTTTGGAGTTACATTCAATGTGAGATGCCATTTTTTTTAGATGCAAAGGTATTATTGGACATTGACAAATAATATGAGCTAAAAGCATGAGTAAAACATGGCTCAGTAACTGGGGGTTGTGACAAGTATAGCCTGTGAGGTCCAATGTTAGAAATATGCTGGAGCTCCATCAGAGAATACTCCATTAATGATCCTGAAATGGTTCAGATTTTTTATTGAAGCATGTAGTACTTCTTTGAGTAATTAATGATCCCGGATTAGCTGGATATCAATTTTACAACAAATACCACTTGAGCCTGTTCAGTTGTAACCATGCATGCTCGATGTTTTGAGCTCTGAAGTTTAGGAACAGTAGGTGTAACCCCACTTCCAACTGGACCACTCACAATGGTGGGCCTAACAACACTGAGCAAGTGTAGCACACTGTAAACACTTTAAATCATTTAGCTTGGACAGGTCACAGGTGAGATACCCTGACCTACTGTTGTTATCCCCTATACAGGCCTGAGTGCAATACATTGTGTCTTCCAACACTGGTTGTTGCACCCAATAAGTGAATTGCAGTGTTAACTATTGTATTGTGGACTGCCAATCTCCAGTTATGGCACGAACAAACAGATGTCTCCCATGTTCATCCACCATGGTCTGCCTCCCACATACCAAATGTTATGATGGGATGTTTTGTGTTCTGGTCTTTTCATTGTGCACCTCTGGGATTGCTGTCTTTGAAAAGCCCAGCAAGTCTATGGTCTTGGCAATGCCTGTGGCACCTCCATCAGGCCCTTTTCAAAGTCTGTAAGATCAAGCTGCCACTGTAGGTAATCCGTTACATGCTGTTAGTCACTGTACTTAAGATGATGTATAAAAATATGTCCATTTATACAAATCACAGGTATCTGCAAATACTTTGAACCATAAACAAGTGAACAATAAACTGACTATAACTGATAATAATTATTTAATTATCAGTATTTGTGCACCAAACAAAATACATTTAATAAACTTGGGATGCACAACATTACCACTGCTCTCTGCTCCTTTAATTTCAGATCTTATATTTACCCTCTGTAACAATAGTCTTGTTTTGTCTTGCCGCTTGTTTTTGCCACTGTTTAGTTGGATCGGTGGTGCACATAGAAGGGGAAAATAGAATTAATGAGCCTCTGGGTAAATAAATGGATTTTGGCATTCAGCTCCCTCCTTTTCTTGCTCTCTGTTTCACCACAGTACTGACAGTTTAATCAGTTCTTCATTTAATGATTTAATCAACCTTTAAAAAAGGTATTTTTCCTAGCCAAACCTTCACTGGGTGAGCCTTCTGATGGTCCCGATCGTAATAAAATGAAGCACCCTCAGTTCTGCTTAACAGGGAATTAGGCAAAAATGACTTTGAGCAAGGATACATTTGAGAGAGTGATGAATAATCCCAACCTACAATGAAATCCTTACAAAACCATTTTGTATCCCTTGTGCAGTTACCAGGCCCAACATTCAGGCATTGACAGGGTTTCCTTAATTCAGGCAATTTGTAAAGCTAAAACAATCTCAACTTGAACCTGGAGGGCAACCCATTTTGGAGAGATAAAAGGTTGATCATAATCAGCCCAGCACATTTATCCTCAAATTCGACAGAGTTGCAGTTTAATCAAATGTGTAATCACACTCAGACGTTACCGTGTTTGCCAGGGGGATGAACGCACTTTGCACCCACACTGGCTTTTGTAATAGATGCACAGAGCAGAACTCTTAATGGTGTTTTGCAAAATGTCTGATAGTTGCCTTCACCGCTCTGCTGCTGGATGAGAAACACTGAAGCCAAAAGTTGATAATGCTTCCCTGCAATACAAAACAATACAAAATATATATATATATATATATATATTTGTTTGTCTGTATGTTTTATTCTGCTTTGTACTTTTTTTCCCAGTTTGTGCTTATATATTTGCAAAAATATATGAAAGAGTAATGATGAGAAGGTCTATGGTGTAAAAACGGAATGATGTTTGAAATACTCTCAATAAAAACTATTAGGTAATGCTTCCCTGCAGTGGCAGAAGGCAATGCTGAAACCCACTCATTTCAACTGTAGCCAGCCTTATTGCCCTCTTTCATCTTCTGTCCCTCTTTCCTTTACCTTTGATCTTACATTTCTGACTTTCCGATCCTGCTCTGCTGCAGCACTTACACCTGTAGACAAAGAAGGAAGAGTGAAAGTGTTGGGCTTTTAGTCAAAAATTGTAGACGCACGCACGCGGAGGAGCACGCACGAGTACTGTACACACACAGCCTATATCATCTGCAGAACATCTGCTTGCCATCAAATGTGGCATCAAAGGCCGCTTGTTACTTGGATTGCATTAGCTTCCTGATGTTTCAGCTTTGATATGGCACAGCATTACTTCAGTGAATGACACATCCTCCTGCTCCACTGCCTGAAAGTCTTCAAGCCTCGGTCCTTCATGTCCCAACAATACGAGTGTCTTTCTGGCTGTCTGGATAATCAAATGAAGACAGATGATGCGCCAGAAGTCCTGCAAACATTGTCACTCTCAAAAACTAACCTAAAATTAAGACTATATCACCGTGCTTAATATTGCAGGCTGTTACAGTTTCTCCTGATTTTCGTTAGAGAGTAGGTGAGTTTAGGCGTGTTTATCAATACTTGAGCAACAGACATTTTGTTTGTCTCCTCACTCAAGCAGCTTAAAGGTGTTAGTGTGAGATAAGTGGAGCTGGATTTTTCTTCAGGGAATATCGCATCATGTCTCTTTATGTTGAGCACATCAGTAATCTGTTGCCGTTCTCTCATAGTCACCATTATCTAAATGAGTTTGGTGTTTCTATATTTAATATGAAATTAGCAACTGATACCACTTTCATTATGCTGAATGGCATCATGGGCCCACTAGATTCTGATAAGTGTTTCATAATTTATATGCACATGGATAATATACAGATGCAGACTCACAGACTCACACTGTATGTGCACATCTGTGTTTTTCTCAGTTAAATGTGTTTAGTGTCTGAGAAAAAGGGAAATGCTTTAGTAATTCAAAGAAAAGTGTTATTCTCTGAGGGAGAAGAATGTTTCTCCAAATGGTCCTGTTTTAAAGTTATGATCAAAGAGGTAAAGGCTGGTAAAGAGACTCAGTTTCCCCAGAGGCTGAATCAATTTAAATACATGCTAGAGCTGACTCAGATAACTTTTTTTTTGGTAAGTGTACTATAACTGTAATGGGACAAACTTGAGAGCCTCTAATTCACACACTTCTCCATCTTCCATACACATATACCATAGTCATGCACATTAATTTATGGGATGCAATCAATATGGAAGCCAGTTGACTGATATTTGAGGTTTAAGGGCTCCCATAAAGGTTTTATTGAAACTGTACTGAGTTAAATTTCTGTAACATTTCTATTATGACAATTTAATTTGAAAGCCCAACACATCTTGGGTGTGAGTTAAGTCTTTATTATACTTGGACACTTAAAAAGTGACGGTGCATTGGAGTTTCTGTTTTAAAACTAGAACAGGTGATCATACTAAATTAAAGTAAAAGTTTGAAATTCAGAGAAATATGCTTGTTTGCTTTCTTGCAGAGACTTGGATAAGAAACTAGATACCACTCTCTTATCTGTACACTAAATATGAAGCTACAGCCTGAAGATGGTTAGCTCAGCTTAGCATAAAGACTGGAAGCAGGGAAAAAGAGCTAGCCTGGCTTTGTCCAAAGATAAAAAAGAAAAATCCACATACCAGCATCTCTAAATACAGCTGCAAATACAACGATAAAACAGAAGGTGTTGTGTTTGTTTTTGTTTGGAGCACGTTTCTCCTAATGGAAATGTTTTGGGCCGTTGTAGCGCATTTGTCCTTGTTGGCCACCGTAGTTATAGGCTGCAAATATTTCTTGGCCAGCCGCAGGGACTTAAAGTGCTCACTCACTCAGGTTTTTGTATGAATTAAACAAACAATATATAAAGTGAGCTTTAGATGTGCTGGCAGGCAAATGTTACCTTAGGACAGAGCTGGCAAGCTGTTTCCAGTCTTCATGCTAACTTAAGCTAACCAGCTGCTAGTGTTGGTGGTGTCGATCTATCATCTAACTCTTGGCAAAAACGTGAACAAGCATTACTAAATTTGGTGTTAAAAGGGAGGAAAAGACTAACTGTTCATTTAGTTTCTAAGACAAGGATTTGTTCATTTCACTCACCTCACATCTTCTCAGCTGTTGGTTTATCAATTTGCATGATTGTGGTATTTGCAACTTAATCCATTTAATCCATGTTTTTGTCTTTTCTTGCAGAGTTTGTTTATATTGATTTGTGCTCTGAGTTGGTGGAGGACTTATTGGGGAAGCTAATCACAAATAGCATCAATCACTGAGCAGGTACGAAGAGGAACATATTGTGCATATCACACACACGTACACACACAGGCATACATACAGAGCTGATAAGCGAGCACATCAAATACCAGTGCCCACTGGGATTTCGCTGAAGAGAGTGCTGTGTGGAGTTACGCATGGTAATGACATGACTCACTATGCCCCTTATACTATAAGGCTCTATTAGCTGTCACATTCAGGTTGTTTGCTCTGTCACACCACTGCCATCGACACACAACGTGTGTATTTGAGTGTTTGTGTGTGTATGTGTGTGTGTGTGGAGGCAACAGCATGAACACTAATAACATGGGATATAATGTTCTTTTTCCCTCCATATTTATTTGAATTGAGAGTGATCCCAGCATGCACTGGGTGAAAGTCTGGGAAGCAAGTCCATCACAAGACTAAGGCAACACGTCCTCATACCTAAACATCAGAATAGGTCGTTTGCCAATGACTCCCAAAACAACATATATGACCATTGGGGAGTAGTGACAGGCGTACCGGACCTTCGTCGTCATGATAACAATAATAAACGCATGTTTAGCGTTGAGAAACGGTCAGTGTTTGGTTAGGTTTAGGCACCAAAACTACTTAGTTAGGTTTAGGAAAAGATCATGGTTTGGGTTAAAATAAGTATGTTAGTTACGTAAGTTAAGTTACGTACATATGTGAAGTCACGTGACTTACAACTTACGTCACATGATGCAACTTACTAACGTAACTTAACTTACGTGAGTTAAAATGAGTCAACGTTGACTTTTGGTTTCACACAGGACACGAACAGCAGTCTCCTGGGTGAAAGTCCTGTGTCTGACCCATCCAGTCTTGGGGCCAGGTAGTATTTTTCCAGCACAGGAGTACTAGGTGTATAATAAAGCAGCCATGTGTGGTCCGCTGTGTGTAGTGTACTTGATGGGAACTTGGAGTGACAGGATACATACGCAATTCACAGAGGGTGGTTGATGGAAAGTCAATACAGCAAATTCTTGCTCCAGGGCCCCCTAACATCTTTATTAGGGGGCAACAATCTTTATTATTACAACAACTTTATCCAGCCGTGCCATTTACATAAATAATCAACACCGATGAGAAAAAACACCTGGGCATACATTCATATGTTTAGACCATTTGGACTGTGATTTGAGGATGCAGAGAACATACACACTCAACACAGAAATGACAAGCTCCAAAGATCCAAAAACAGGACCTTTTTTCACTCTGCCTCAACCTTAATAGCCTTTAACAGTTCCAGTCATTTCTGCAGTTTCCGATGGACAAATTATGTAAATCTATTGTCAAAGAAATTTGTACTAAATGGCAAAATGGTTCAGTTGAAATGGTTTTCATTTCCTGGCTCATCATCATTTCAGACAGTTCCAAACAATAGTTTTACTGTTTGGATATTTGGAGTATTTTCTTCCTAAAATATCCAATATTTCAATAGGCTCTTTTCAACTTTCCACAAACAAACTGCACTGATGAGGCAGAACAAAATATACACCAACACACAGCGGACTATTCCGCTCCCTGGAGGTGTGTGTGTGTGTGTGGTGGTGTTGGTGGTGGTGGTGGTGTGGGGGGGGCATCAAGCACCGGAGCAGCACCCAAAAAAAGACAGACAAAAGCGAAAATGATGAATGCACCGCAGAAATGGAGGTCTAATTTTCCCCCAGTATGCACTTTGTTTGCCTAATTAATTTGCTTTGGTTCAAGCACTTTGCCCAAATTAAGTTAGATAGACAGGAGGAGAGAGAGAGAGAGAGAGAGAGAGAGAGAGAGAGAGAGAGAGAGAGAGAGAGAGAGAGAGAGAGAGAGAGAGAGAGAGAGGCTAGTGTATTGGCTTTCTTGTTTTTGAATATTCGGGCATGTATCTCTGTGTGTGTGACTGCGTTTGTACTTTGGCGACTCCACTGGGGTTTCTTTCTGGTCCAGTAATTCACTGACAATAAAATACATGAATTCATTGATAAATCATTTTGCATACTTTGGTCGAGGCTTTAATTTGTTTTGTTTAAAAAAACAAAACAACAATAAAACAAAAAGCAGGCTCTGCCTCAGTGAGTGCTGCTTGTGGATTTATGCTGTTTGATTCTTTGTGAGAGCGTGTTGATTGTTTCTGTTTGATTGAAACAGGTTCAGGATTCGATTTCTTGAAAAAGACTGTAACAAAGGCCAGACTGAAAACCAAATTATACCAAAAACAAATGTAAACTTGCCTAATTGCTTTTCCCAAAGGACACAACATGAGTCACTTTATAACTTTCATTTAATTAGGCAGTAAACTGAAGAATTATTTTTCACTCACTAAAAAGTTGTTTTTCATTTTTAAACATCATTAATTGTGGCCTATTTGGAAATGAATGGGTGTTGAATTCTATATACAGTATATAAACTATATACCCTTTGATTCATATGTACCCACATTTTGAGGTTTTCAGTCTTTCGGGTATTCTTACTGATAAGTTCTGTACTCTTTTGTGATACCATCGTGAGGAACTACATTTACATTTAATTGTATAAATTCCACTTGTGCATTATTTAATACTTTACCCTCATAAGTGAATTAAAAAGTCAGTTGCAGAAAGGGTTAGTAGCAGAAATAAGAAATAAATGACTACGCCCATATGGACAAAATGCAAACCAATAATGAAGCCACAAAATTCTAGTTGGCCAAACCCTGCAGGCAGAGTATCTCCAGGCTTTCACCAGATGGGAATTGAGCGTACTGGTTTCCAGTACCTGAATAAATAATTTAACAGCAGCTCTCACATAAATGAGCAGAATCTCAAGTCAGTACAATACACCAGAGTGAATAAAGCCTGATTATAAATAAAATAGAAAATCCTCTCAATCATCATTCGTACAAGCACAACTGGATGACTGTTAGGAGGTACCATGGTAATTCTTTTGCCAGATCAAACATCAAACATGGGCAAATTAGCTGCTGATGTGACACACCTGTGCAGGAGGGGAAGACAGAAGCATCTTCTTGTTAAATCTTTGCTTAAACACACACTGTAAAACATTGCACAAAACATTGTTTTTCTTTTAACATCAGGAAAAATGTATCACCCAACTATTGCTACCTCTTTTGGATTATACCGATATGTTTTTTTCATAACACTACCAAGCCCTATCTTTTAGCTTTGAATGTTATTTATAACAGCTTGTTCAGATTAATTTCTAAATGTCCATTTCACACCATGATTGTGACATTTGTGAGGCTCTTGATTGGCTGTCATTAGATGCCAGAGAAACACTGGTTTATATTCATTTTTAAATGCATATAAACTTTAATTACCCAGTTTATTTAAAGCTGTTTTACAGCCATATCCCTTTGTGTATTCACATAGTATCTACAGAAATAGGTTTTTAAAAAAACCTTCTGTTTTAATGATAGGCCTTTTTTTGCAGCAGACATTTTGACTTGTCACAGTAGGAAAAGCACAGGTGTTACTAATAACATTAACAATGGCTCTGTTATATTGTCCTAGTAAGCCGTGACAGTGAGCCAGCATGCACAACACCAGGGCCCGGAAACTGAAGCAGCTAAATGGAATCTGGCCATGCTCCAGTATTTTCCCTTGTGTTTTCCTCTTCCCTGTGTTCCCAGTGCTCCCTTGCCTCTCTCTCTGTCTATGTTTTTGTTTGTTTGTGAGTGTGTGTGTGTGTGTGTGTGTTGGCGTGGTCGTCCCTTCCTTGCTCTCCTGTCTCCCTGCTGTGCTCCTCCTGCTCACCTGTCTGTAATCGGCTCATCACCCCTCCCAGTCTGCTCACCTGCCTCTCATCAGTTTATCTGCCTGCTGTATATCCACCCCGGTTCTCCAACCAGTCTTTTCCAGATTGTTCCTCACTACTGCGGTAGTACATGCTTCAGGACTCTTTAGTGAAGTGATTCTGAGTACTACTCCTTGCGGGTTTTTTTCCCCTTGTGCCTCAAGATCGCCTCACATCCGCCTGCTAGCTTACCTGCCTGCCTGCAATCCCTGCACCTCTCCAGCCAGCCACACTCACACCCTTGCCTTTGTTCCTGTCTAGCCATGCTCCACCATCACCCACCTGTCCTTGACCTCAGCTAGCCATCATCTCCTCTCCACTCCACCTCCATTCCCCGCCGGTACCCCACAATAAACCTTTATAACTTCACCTTACCTCTGTGTCTGTGTCCTGTACTTGGGTCCACCGTGCTACACCACAACACAGTACCTGTGTGTACCACTACAGACCTGGTACACCAAGCTCAGAAATCAAGTGGTACAAAAAGTTTTACGGTCGTTTTAGCATCTTATGTGTGAAACTTTCTTTGAACACACCAAAGAAAGGAATCACTTTTAAAACCGTCTCTGCTTGCAACTGCATTACCACACTTCAATGAGAATGAAAAATTTGAAGTTTCTCTGCAAGTTGATATTTTTACTGTATTAAAATGAATGCGAACCAACAGCTGCCTGGAAGCTAGAAGTCAATCTAAAAATGTGTTTTGGAAAGTGTAATAACAAGAACAGTAGGCTATTTTTAATTAATGGGCTAAAACATCAAAACCAACGGCATGCTGCTTTAACAACACCTTGTGCTAAATCCTATTTATCCCCCTCCCCTCTCTTTGCTTTCTACTCTCCCTCCTGCCCTCTCCCAGTGAATTGTGCTGGCTATTGATTCTCCCGCAGGGGATGATTAGCCCTAACCTGTGTCAGAGTGCCAAGTCAGGGCAGTGATAATGCCTTTACTCAATGCACAATAACAACTCAGGTGCCCCAGGAGCAAGTGCTAGATGCTCCGCGCGTGCTAGCATGCTAATTTGCAGAGACTTGTGATAAATGCATGCTGTCATTCCCGCTGAACAAAGTCTGCCTCTCAGCGGTGCAGCAGCAAGGCCGATCTGATAAGCGACATCAAACAAATAGGAGGGAGTGGGAGTGTTTGTACAGTACTTATATGTACTGTACAGGGTACACATAACATACAGCATGTGTAGATATATGTACACAGTCATATCTCTCAAGCCAGCTGCAAACAACACAAACATCACATTCCTACTTTAACAATTCTTAACAGCCAGCCTTAACAACCAGCATACCTCTGACACCTCATTAGTCTTAATGTACCCACATGAGAGTCTCGCTCAGGCCTGAAATTTTGGCTCTAGGCCAACCTCCCCCAATCTGTATGAGCCCAAGCTCGGCCGAGACTGAACCTGAACCCAAAGCCAATGTTTTAATGTCTTTCCCTCTCCTTCCCTCCCTCCCTCCTTCTTACTCTCTCTCTCTCACTCACACATACACACACACACACAGTACACAAAAGCTGAGACTTGTCACAATCTAAAAATGCATTCAGTGTAACAATGCAATAAAGACACTGTCTACTCTGTCGCTGTATCGGCCTATCCATCATGATGAAGAGGCTAGTCAAACTGTAAATATAAAGACATAAACAGTGGTCATGTAGCTCTCACCAAGCATCAGTTTGCCAGCCATCATCACACAGACAAGATGTTTGAAACCTCTCTGCATTGATAAAGCATGTTCTTAAACAATCATAATGGTAAACAAGAGAGCAAGTGCTTAATAAATCAAAAGTGACTGACCACTTTGCCTTGATGTGAGAAGAGCTCACTGACAAAAGGCAAGTTGACAAATGTTCGCCAAATCTTCACCACCTGCTTATAAATCCTGTATAAAACCAGACTATGTGGGTGACTGTTAAAAATCCCCATATTACTCTTTTATAGTGTCTGTGAATAACGATCCAACACACAGTCAACATATCAAGAGGGGGCAGTAGAAGGCTTCTGCTGCCGACTGATGTACATAAGATGAAGTAAGGCGTGGACAAATATGTGAATAGTCATAAATGTATTAATAAAATTTAATAATAATATTTTATTATTATAATTAATAATAATAATAATAATAATAATAATAATAATAATAATAATAATAATAAAAAAAATAAAATTTAATTAATTAATTAATTAATTAATTTGAGTTTTGCGATATCTGTCTTTGAGATTTTCTGCTCCCACCCCAATAAACTGGAGGTGAATGAGCTGTTTATTATTATTAATTATTTATTATTTACTGCTGTCTTTCATTACATTTTTTTCAATTTTTGTATGGCGGTGTCTATGATAACAATGGTTATACAGAATGAATGTAACAACAACAATAAGGAAAATTTCCTGTCGTTTCAGTTCCTGCCCTCGCCTCTGTCTCCCTCCTGACTCCTGATTGTCCACACCTGCATCCACTTACCTGCCCCTGATTGCGCCTTCAGCCAACCCCGTTATATACCCCCCTGTTGTCACTGCTCCCTTGCCAGATTGTCTTTGTTCTCCCTAGCACTTTCCAGCATTCTTAGTGTTAGTTTCCTTGTTTTTTCAGACTTTGCCTTGTTCTCTGGTTTTTGGATTTTGCCTACTCCCTGCCTGGATTTGTTTGCTTGTTTGGACTGATCAGCCACATATGCCTGACTTCCGAGTAAAGATTTTGCCTTTTGGAATCTAACCTTGAGTCTTGATCTGCCTAGAAACGTTACAATAATGTCTTGTTATTGTCTGTCACATTATTATTATTATTATTATAATATTAATAATAATAATAATAATAATAATAATAATAATAATAATAATAATAATAATAATTATTATTATTATACATATATTGTACATCTCCTTTTTCCCCCCCTTTCTCCCATAAATATGTGTCATATTTAACAGACTTTTCCTGAAACATTTGGTTATTATACTAATTTAAATCACGTGACTGCATGATGTCACCCTGTTTCTCTTTGTCTGTCCTTGTGTATTATATCTCTGTTTCTATCATTGTTGTTTCTGTAAAGTCACTACTGTGTTAGTTTTTGTTGTTTTTTTGCAACAATAAAAAAGTGAGTTGTTTTTGTGGCGTGTACAGCATGAAAAATTACATCTAAAGAAATTCAACATGTCTTACCAGAAACAATGTCCCCTCTGTATAACCCACAGATCTCACTATGTGCAGAAATAGTCCCTACACAATTCACTTACAGGGCATTTCCAATGCAGGAATTTGCCCAGGGAAGCAAGAACCTTTTTGAGGAACTTGAGAACTAAACCTACATTTCGACCAGGCACATTTTTATTTATTTATTTTTTTTTTTTTTCCTGTAGGATAGCTCGAGGCGACAAGAGTCCCTGCTCCGGGGGTGTGATGGTTCAAGAGAACAAAGTGCATGAATGAAAGCAATATAACTTTATTAAGTTTCAAAGCGGTTACGTTCTAATGCAGAAGTGAATAACCATCAAACACTCAGCAGATTGTCTACTTTAGAGACAGGCGTAAGGGGGGGGGGGTTCTGTCTCCTTTTCCATCTTCTTTTCATTCATTACATCCAGCTTAAAACATCAGAATCACACAACAGCAAATACAAACAACAACATCACGACTCTGTGTTGTTGTTCTCTCATGTGTGAAAATTGCGTCGCGGCAATTAGAGACGGATATCTCAAACACAATGTTTTAATCTTAGTATTCAAATTAAAACTTTTTATTTCAACACACAGTATGCAGAAAGGACCTGAAGAAACCCCCAGTTCCTGTCAGTTGCTTAGGTGGAGTTATCCTCACAGTCAGCCACCTCTGTATGCGCCTGCTGCCTCACTCATATGCAACAGTGTCCTTGACTACCTGTGAGACAACGGGTGACAAATTGAAGGAAAAAACTGAATAAATGAATGAAGATCCTTCCATGCAGGGTGTACGCAGTTACAGATCTCAGCCGAGTTGATCACCTATGGGAGATTCTGGACAGAAGTGTTACACAGCGCTCTCCAACAACATCATCAAAATCCAAAAGAATAGAATAACGGTGTTCATCCCTCCAGTAGACTTAGAGAATCTATGACAAGCTATTCTTGCAGCTCATGGTGGCCCCCACCTTACGAAGACGCTTTGTTGTTCTTTCCTTTAATTTGTCACCTATTTGTATCAAAGTTATATTATGAGCCTCAGTAGCTCCTTTCAGCCATGCGGTGATCACTGCAGGCCCTAGCAAAACACAGGGTTTACTTCTTTATTGAATTTGGACAAATGTGTTCCATGCAGTGCCTTGAAGTTGCAGTGTAATGGGCAAACGCAGGGTGCGTGTTTCCACACAAAGACATACAGTACAATGAGGATCTGTTGGCAGTGCCGGCACTCTGTGTCAAAATGAGACCGCAAAGGAGAAGAGGGAGGGAAGCTTTTGAGAGGAATTTGTGATCCTCTTGCTCTTACAAATCACCAGAAATACCCACGCAAAAACACACACAGACAACAGCACGGGGGCTTTATTTGCACAGACGCAGGCAAAAAACACACCTCTTTCACAACCTCTCTCACTTTCTCACCCACATAAACACATGTATACGGCGTCCTGATACACACACACACACACACACACACACACACACACACACACACACACACACCCCTAATCAGTGATCCTCTCTTGGAATGGCTCACGCATCTGAAACGAGACAAAGAGGAAGAGGAGGTGGAGGAGGGGAATAAAAGCAGATTTACAAGGCCTGTTCCAGCACCAGTCAGCAACTTCAATTCTCCAGCCTCAGTGATGCTCTACAGCAGTGGCGCGCACACACACACACACACACACACACTCTGATGTCTTTTTCTCAGATGTGAAGAAACAATCTGTAGTCTTGGCTCCATGTTTCTGTTGGACAGGTCTATATGACACAGCGAGGACACAGGGATGTGTTTGGAGAAGCATCTGCAGGAGGATGGTGCAGAGAAATTTCATTCAAAGCCTTTTTTTCCCTCTGATGCTTAGTCATTATTCAAATGTGCAAGCCGAGGGCGAATACACAATGTGGGCACAGATTGGTTGAAACATCTACCGCAACAATTACATCTCTTGATCCTTGACAAACTAGTTTGTTGATTTTATCTGCACGTTGACCTTTAACGCTTCACTCGCAGTACAAAGCTACAAAAATGTATTTTTAATTCACTGCATTGCAGCCGCAGCAAACAGATGTTAATAAAGAACTTCTCGAACGCGTTTCATTAATTCAGAAAGTTCTCTGTACGACACAAGGAGCTTTCTCTCCAAAGAAAATGCTACTCATTTATCTCACTGATACACAGCACTAATAAGGACTGCTTTTATTTCTTCCCCACCATTTTCATCTCTGAGGCCGAGCGTGTGCTTCTGTCTGATCTTTGCGGCTCCCGCAGATACAGGGATCAGATGGTTTGAGATTTTTTTTTTGTGTGTGTCTGAGCTTCACTTCAGTTTCCAGTGTTGGGATTACCAGTCCCTTTTGAAATGAAAGATTGAATCACTTTCTTTGAAATGAATTCGCAAAGCACTTTCTTAAAACGTTCAAGATGTGTTTTCAGGAGGCAATCATGAATAAATAATCAGTGTTTATAGTAGCGTCGCTGTTGTGCAATATTTACGTAGCATGCTCCTGGTGTCAAAATAAAAGTCCTTGATAAATGTAAATTTGTGATTCAAACTGCAATATTTAGCAGAATGCACTGGATATATTTGCTAAGGGAGTGGTCACCACAAAATACAAATCAAACACAAAGTTATCCCTGGATAATGCAGGTGCTGTTAAAACTGTGCTGAATAACAAAGTTCTTTAAAACATCACGACTGTCATGTTGTATCTACAGTGTGTGCACCTCAAGAGAAAAGAAGCAATAACTTCTCTGACAGCGTGTTTATATATGCTTAGATCTTACAAGATACTGTAATGCTTGTTAGGAGACACAGTACTCAAGTGTAATCCAAGTTGGTGGGCAATAGTAGCTTTACTTTGGTTTTGAGCTCAATTTAGCCAGCATCTCATAGAGATTTAATCTTGTCATGGTGGCTGAGGCTGGCTGTCAAGAATTATTCTTAGATATGATAATCACTGCAGGCTCACACTGAAAGTTAATATGGAAAAAAAAAAGTAAATCCTCATGAGAAATGGTCCAAGCTCAGGAATTATCTCAGGGGATTCCATCAGGAAAATAAAGATGTCATAAAGAAATAAAATGTACGGTACGCGGCTTGCAGAGAAACATCTCAATATCTGAGTGAAGTCTAAGAAATGGTCTATCATAGTATATTTTAATGGAAGATATGTGCGGAGTGTAACAGTTCACCTAATACTGAAACCAAAATAGTTGTCTCAAATATAGCGGCAAAGATAATATGAAGCTATCTTGAGATGAACAAGACTAAGCGTCTACGCCATGCTAGCAGCTCTGGGAGGCTGTAGACTTTGAGCTAAACATCACCGGTGGTGCTTTGAGCTAAACATCAGCATGCTAATATGCTCACAATGACAATGCTAACATGCTAATGTTTAGTGGGTAGAATGTTTACCGTATTAAGGCGCCAGTATACGTCATCAGAAGTGCTTGTCGAATGGTTGAATAGATTCAGAAACCCCCTTTCCGACATGGGAAGTGCAGGGGCTGACAATTTCTGTAACTTCCCAAAACTGACAATCCGATATTCACAGAGAGAGAGAGAGAGAGAGAGAGCGAGCAGGGTTTCAACTTCTCTCTCAAGTTCACTTTTTGAATTCTTTACACAACGTTTTCTGTCACTTTTGGAGTGCAACACAATGAGTGCCTTTCAGGAGAGACTGTTTGAAAATGTGCACTGTTATCCTCGTTTTTAAACCATCATGTCTCGGCCCTCTCTATGCCGGCTTTTCACCACAGCTTCGAGTGTGGTTGCCTTTCAACGTGGTCAGACAATCCATCATACAAACTACCTCTTCCTCTGGCATAACCTGGCCCTTAGTTTAGCGTGTTAGCATGCCAACATTAGCGAATTAGCTCTGAAACACAAAGTACAGGGGAGTTATTTGGTCATAACCCAAAGTATTAGACAAATTAAAAATTTTGACCTGATGATTGCGCTAGAGGAAAAGTCAGGGGATCACCAGTCAGGTAGGATTCATCCTCTGTGGACCATGATTGTCTGTATAAAAATTCATGCCAATGCACCCAATAGGGATATTTCAGTGTGGACCACAGTGATTGACCGACTGATAGACTGACCACAGAGCCACGACGGTAGCATGGTTAGAAATAAAGGAAAAACAGCTTTATCTTGCATCAGTCTCCTCATACTGATTGCTCATTGTAGATCAGATCCACTTGGTATACAGTATTCAAATAGATGACTTTTCCCTGTATTTTGGCTGCAAAGTACTTGGAATTGAAACTCTGCCAAGTTCACCATTATTTAGACCAGAGTATTATTTAGTCCAGAGTAAATATAGCTCAGATCCTCTCCCGCTGCCTCTCCATCTCTGGCTTTCTCAGTGTTTTTTCTCCCCTCTCTCTCCAACTGATTTGGCCTGTAGTTGTTGCAGGCCTGCGTGAGTGAATAGACCCTCGCCTCGTCAATAAAGCAATCATTAGAAGCAGATTGAGTTTGTGCTTGTGTACTGACAGCACATTGGATGGGGTGAATGGAGAAGGAAGAGAGGAGCGAGGGAGAGAAGGACGATGAGATGGCGAGATTCGATATTTTGATGCGTGTCGGCTGAATCCGTCTCAACCAATTTAAGTGATGGGAAACACTCATATTGTTTTTTTTTTTTTTAACACACACACACATAGAAGCTGATGTATCTTATTTTAAAGCATAGACATGCTCATATATAATCACAGATGTACACATTTCTCAAGTAAACACATTCTTTCTCCTCTGTCTTTCCTTACTGTTCAGCCCTCTTCTTTTACACTAACACAAATGTATCTCCAGGAGCAGTTATAATTTAACCCCCCCCCCATCAGTAGCCTCTTCCTCTTCCGCCCATCCTTCTTTGTGTCTCTGTCTGAGCTGCGAGTCCCTGGGGCGAGACTTGGTCAGTGATCAGCTGTGATTTCGCCATGTATGAAATGCAATCAGTCCCAATTCTCTGTGCTCTCTCTGGCTCTCTAACAGGCAGCCAGCATCACTTCATCGTCTGAAGCCCATAGTTAAAGGACAGCAGAGCAGACAGAGCCAGAGAAAAAAGTCTGTAACTTTAAAGTTGTTATGTTACTATCCAGTAAAATATGACTTCTTGTCTTCTGTAGTTTTCATTAGCCTCCAACATACTTATATACTGTGAAGTAGGGCCGTAGCTAAGGTTTTTAGAAATACTGGGGTCATGAGTCAAAATATTCCCTACCCCAGCTGCTTATTATAAGTAACTGTTCAAATATTATATTATATTTGTAATTATTTAATAGTTTATTTATGTCTTCTAATTGGTCTAAAATTAGTCAGATATATTTATTGTATAAAATACTGGAATTGGCCTCTAATACACCATGTGTAGATGTTTCTGTACAATGTAAACTCCCCAGCTATAGCAGCTAAATGCTCCACTATGTTCACCAGCTAGCCACTAACTTGGTCTGTCTGCCATTTGGTGCTGGGCAGGTATAGAGTACAGTGGGTTTCTCAGAGCTTTTTTGCTGAACAGAGTGGTGACACTCGATAAAAAAGTTTACAGACCTTACACAATGAGCTGAAAGATGCGACATAGCTGAGGAGAACTGCAGAGCTGGGTGATAATTATCTGTGGGTTTATCACTACGAGCGACACCTTTCACGTTATTTGATTTGTTGCTAATATAAAAATATTGATTGCAGCAGCTTTTAAAGCTCCTAAGGCTTTGGGGAAAAAGCATTTAATAATGCTGTGTAGTGAACATATATTGCAAATCACATTGTAAATCAACCTGCATGGATGTATAGTGTTAGTACTCCAAAATGTGACATTGACGCTTTAATAAAATGTTGGACACTGTAGCAGAGTAGGGCCTGTAGCTGTTGTTCTGCTGGCTTTCTAAACGCTCATAGTCCGAGTGTATTTAACCTCGTTCAGGTCACGTAACAAATCTGACTGATTCCTCAGAGTCGGTGAACCAGCCTTAAGAGGAAAGTTGTAATAGCTGTAATGTATTATTCATGGACATATATCATAAAAAGTTGTGCTGGAAAATGTTTCATACAGGAGATAGCTGTATTTCTTACAAATGATCTTCCCCCTTTTTGGTGCATCTGCCACGTTAAATCATAGGAAATGAATGCTTATAACAGTGACTGATAAATTCAGGTTGACTTTTATTGTGTCCCTCAGGTTTTCTGCTTCTTTAATGCCAACAAAATCTTATTATACAGGACAGAAAGTATAGAAAGTGTATGTAACTGTGTGAAGTGTGTATCTCTGCCACTTGTGTTACTATGATGCAACATAGCATGTCTCAGTCAATGATATGTATCCAATATCAGTGTTTGGACTTGTGCCATTTCTCCCCATCGCCTACCTTTCATGTTCCATTTAACGTGAATCCAATTTTCACACTTGTGGTCAGCTATCTTGCGCACATGAATAATGTGTCCCCTCAAACTAAGTAATGTATGTCTTTGTGGATGTAATGGGCTTTAGGGAGAACGTGTCCAGCACACAACAATGATCCAGAGTGGAGACATACGTTTGGCATGTTCGTTTATTACCTGTTTATGATTCGTGCTATCCGTTCTGCAGTGTGAGCAGGGAAGCTGGGCACATCTGTTTGTGAAGCACTACTAGCCTATAGGGCATGCTGCTTTATCTCTTATCGTCAGGTTTGCAGGGGACTCTGAAAACCATGTGCATGTTTATTGTCATGGATACCATGGATGATGTGTGCAGTTCGGATTGGGACCGACTCGCAGAGCGCAAAGGGGAAGAAGAAGAAGAGCAAGAACATGACAGAAATGATTAATTTCAATCCAGCATTCTTTATTTTTTCATTTTTATGCTGTGTTTTAACATATTTCTTTTATTTTAATATCATGTAACAATCCCTGGCCCTATAATACACATAGCAGCTACACAGAACCCATTTCACAATGATGTACTATCCTGAGTAACATGGTTATGATGGAAGACATCAGGCTACGTTGATACAGATCTACAAGACCATGTGGCGAGCAGCACCACTCACTTACCACCTAATCTAAAAATGCTGGCTGGAAGTACGCATTTGTCAATGGTTTTATCAAGTAGGCACATTCCCTCGCCAATATTTCATTGAGATATGACCAAGACACCAACAGCAGGCTCAGTTAATATGTTGTGGCGTCCCAGAAACAGCTCCCTCTCTTCAGTAATCACATACACTGCCCTACACTTTGACTTAAAGCTTGTTCACACAAAACTCAATAATTTCTGAAGTCACTACAACAGGCTAATTGGATGGCTGACCCTGCTGATTGAAAAAGCCCACTCAGCAGTTTAAAAACCTAAATTCCATCAGCAAGTACAAAGCTTAACTAAGAGCTGTCAGCTGTCAGTAATTTACAGATGAGTGATGAATTAAAGGAAAAACTTGATAAGTTGTTGTTCCACCATGAGCCACCAGAACGGTTTTATTGCTCCCTGCCGTAGATAATCAAAGTCTGTTGAACTCTACTGGATGGATGAACAGCATTCTCCCAAAAGACATTCACTCACTTGGTTTGTTTTGATGATGGTGGTAGAGAGCTCTGTCTAAGGCCGCTCTCAGACAGAATCAGGCGTTGCGGCAAGTTGTGGGAGTGTCTCATACTAACCAGCAATCCCAGCTTGAAGACCGATACAAGCCAAGCGACTACACGGCGATTAACGTCTTTGTACTCCCTCGTGGCAGGGCTGAACAGCTGATGTACAGTCATTGCGGCGGCGATCATATGAACTTGCCACTGAAGTTGCCATTAAGATGCAAAAAAAACAATATATCTGCAAACATTCCCAACCGTATCTATGCACCTCACATTCCAGGGAGATCTTTTTGCTCCAGTCAGATTTTTCACAGGCATCTCATTAGCTCCCATCACTACTGTATCAGCTAGTGGAGATGACTTTGCAACAATCAAATCTCATCACACAACACTGTAGCCTTCAGACCCTGCTGCTCCAGTTTTACTGCAGACTCAGTATTGCTAAGAATTTACTTTTATATAGCTTGTCTACTGTGTCCTTTCATGGTACTGTGAGCTTCAGAACATATACGGTCTGCTGCACTTCTGACCACAACAACAACAACAAGGCTGGCTTTAAGGTGGTGCTCACTATTTCCTGTGGAATTATCAGCCCCCCCTCCAAATCTACCTCTGTCTGCCCTCTGCCCAGCCTGGAGTTTACGTAGAACATAGAGCCTCAAAATGCTCTTACAGTACTGTTTTGGTTCTTGCCTGTTTTAACATTAACAGCAGCCATAAACTGACCTTGTCTCAAATACATACAATTGACAGCGATTTTTAAAAAGAAACTGACATCACTGTAATGTGGATATCACTTCAATTAATGACTGATGACTGAGACTTTTTAAAGAACTCAAACATGGCAAATTCCCAAACGATTTGGACTGACAGAGAACTGATCTGCAGGGGGAAAGGCATTTGTGCTCTGGTCAGCTGTCTGACATCTGTTCTTTTGAGTGCACTGGCTGGTGAATAGTGTCGCTGCAAGGCTTTATGTTGCTTTCTCCATCTGGAAAAATACCAGAGTTGGACACATCTCAACTGATGGCACCATTGCACTCACCAGTTTCTGTAACAAGGCATCAGCAATTGTTCTCTGGCCTCACTCTATGGCCTTGATGCTCGTTTAATTGGCAGAGATGCCCTGTGCTATGAAGTTTTACTGAATTCAAACCACTGTGTTATCATTCTTTCAATTTTTATAATGTAAGTTTGGGGGTTAGATTAATTTTTGAGTAATTTAGATTCATTGCAATTTGACTTAGATCAGAAATGTAGCCATATGGCTGCTGCAGCTGTACGGCGCATTCACTACAGAATCTCCCCAGACATCACAAATCCCCCTCTAACCCACTGTCAGAACACTGGGAATACGGTAACACATCATAGACTGCAGGTATACTTAATTTAATTTGGTTTCACTACAAGTTTCTTCCTTTCCACACTTTCCACAGGTCACGCACTGACCCTGCTTTGTCTGAGAGATGAGCTTGGCACATCCTGCTGTTTCTCTACCTGCTGATCTATTTTTGTTTTTTTCAAGGCTATCTTTCTTATCCTCAACAGATTTTTTTCTGACTCCATCAAGTTTGCTGTATGCAGAGCCTTAAGCCTCCGCACTCTTTATTGCATCTGTCCTGCAATATCCCTGTGTATGACTGTGCCAACAAGTTTTTCTCTACACTTCGATGAGTCTTAAGATTGTGTCAGCTTGTATTTCAAAGTCGCAACATACTGTACCACCTTCCTAAGCTTTTTGTTTTTTTACTGTGGTACTTTCGGATTTGTTTTCTCATCTTTGGAAAAACCTTCCTTGCCATTCCCCCCTGAGAAGCTCTTGTATTACTCAGCGTGACATTCATTGTAGCCAAAACGAGGTCATCAAATCATTACATTTCTTCAGTAAGCTGTGGATCCAGGATGCGACAGTAGTCACATTGTCTGCATATGCACGTGTCGTCCCTGCAGGCTTCCTCTACCTACACTACCATCAAATCAGTTTGATGGCCTAATGATTACTCTAGTACAATAGAGAAAGCATGAGGGGATATTGAGCACCCTGCTATGATGCCTACTACATTCTGTTGTAGTGAAGCACATTTGATTATGCTAAACACATCCTCTGACCACATTTTTTAATGATGTTTGGAACTTGAAAATCCTCCTGCAAATGTTATTTGGAATCACACTGAATGCATTAGCGGGGTCCAAAAAAACACTTTTCTCCTGCTGGGCTCACTGAATTTCAAGCAAAATTATACAAGTGTACTCAAAGAAACAAGAACAACCTGATATCTTAGCTTTTTGTGTCAATTAATACATGGTATTCCTTTTGACAGCCTCTGCAGCACTACACCAAAGATATACCCTTTATATATTTGAAAGTGAGCCAAAACTTTCAGATATATGGAGGTGGTTTTAGTTTTGGTAAGGGCTGCTATGGAAATAAGTGATTTTATCTTTTTAGTGTTTTTATCCTGTGTCATTATTCATTTTTATGCATAACACTTATATGCTGACTGGAGTTTGTTTTATTTTGTTTCATTTAGTGTTTTTGCATATCCTATATAACTTTTGTAGCCAGTCTGCTGAAAAAAAATGTACATTTTATGATGAAAGTACAAGTGACTACAAAGTAGATAATTGAGGAAAACTGTGAAAGTTGCATTTTGATCCTTTAAGTCCTACTTTCAAGAACGTCTAAGAATGTTCTTGTTACTTTAATATTACACTCTAGCAATGTGTGAATATCCAGAAACTGTAAATGAATTCAGCAATTTTGGTATTTAAAGAGTCCACCTCGGGCTACTAGCAAATATTACTAACCTGAAAATACCATCTTCTCTTTGGCAAGCATCTGTTGGCATGTGTGAGCCATTTGAGCCGTGTGTGTGTGTGTGTGTGTGTGTGTGTGTGTGTGTGTGTGTGTGTGTGTGTGTGTGTGTGTGTTAGTCAGCATTTTCTTGCAACCTGTGCACAAAGCAGCAGGTGATTTCCAACACCTGGCACCAGTTGAAGCCAGAGGGCAGCCACCCCGCTGGCCCTCCATGTGCTCGGCACAAGCATCCAAAGGCCCTGACCACCAGCACACACATACACACCTTGTTCCAGCTGGGCAGCGCCAGTTGTATATGAACAATCACTAAAGCTGCCAGATGGAGTGGGGTTAGATTGGATCTATACCAGCTGTCAGACTGACAGTTACCCCCAACAGAGAGATCACCAACACTCAGGACTGCTGCACGAGGGAGTCCCGCTGCTTCTGCACTCTCTAGCCTTCTTTCAATCACACGCTGCTCAAAACTTTTTCCACTTACACTCTTTACCACCATTGTTTTGCTTTGCCTATGGGCACTAACCCACCACGCTGAACTCAAAGAACAAGCACAAAGAAATGCTGATCAACCACTTTGCATTGTCACATGTAATTTGTTAAATGTTTAGGCACACACCTCTAAGACTTCAGTCAATGGTCAGCTTATCACTTTACCTTGTGAAAGTTAACAGCTAGCCATTTTTTCCCTGTTTTAGCGAAGGTCTAAGGACAGAGGGTGTCGTATGCTGTACAGATTATAGAGCCCCTTGAGGCAAATTTGTTATTTGTGATATTGGGCTATTTAAATAAAATTGACTTGACTTAACGAGTGCCAAAGGTGCTGGACACACCAGAAAACTATGGCCAATGTTCAACCACAGATGCTCAACGATTTGCCCAAATGTGACTGTCAGCTTCATGTGCCAAGGTGTCATCTCCTTCTGGACTATATTTACATAACTCCTTACTTCCTCTCTTCTTCCCTGTACTCAGTGCTTTCTTAGTGCCCAGCTCTATGATTTCATTTGACCAAGTCACCAAGATGGCTTATAGTTGTAATAACATGAGGAACTTTGAGAATGTATTTCTTTACTTCATTTCTGTACCTTTGCCCTATGCCTCATTTCTGTCTTAACCTTGCTTTCCCCCCTATACTTTCTTCATTCTCACCCCCATCTTTGTTCTTCTCGCTCTGTTAGTTGCTGGGTTCGATGGGCCAGGTCTTGCCCGAGGCCCCTACACACTAATATCAATCTAGTTATTAATAACACAGATGATGGAGATGTGCTAGGAGGAGAAATTGATTATCCTCCCCCTCTCACCTCTCTCTGTCAGTCTCTGATGAACCAACTGAAGCAGAACCAAAACAGTCTGGGAGAGTTTCAAAGGGACAGAAACAAACATTCAGAAGTGAACAAATCTTTCAGGTATGCTATATTTTGTTGGTAGCATCTCGCGAAAGAAAATGATGCGTTAACGTGACAGAAAATGAAAGCAATGTGTCAAAAGAAGCAATGTGATCGAATTGGGAAGGAAGCAGTGAGTGTACAAAGACAGTTGGTAGCATCTAGCGACAGAAAATGAAAGTAATGTGATCAAATTGGGAAGGAAGCAGTCAGTATACATGTTTACTGGACAAATTTAGTTCTCACATAGCAACAGTGAAAGTGATACAATGTTACAGTATAACAACGTGCCTCCAGCAAATGTTACTGAAACTGAAATCAGAGCCTGTCTTTGCACAACGTGACTGTCACTCATGGAAAAACAGTTGTGGAGCAAATTTGAATTTAGTGACAATTGTTGATTGACATTCGTGAGCCAGTGTACAGTGTAGCCTACGAACGTCAGTACAAGCAGTATTTTCCCCTTTTCCAACAAAGCCGACATAGTGTTAGCTATCAACCGTTACCGATTTAAGCTGTCCGTCTCTTTAAAACATTCAACATTTTGGGGGACCCATCGTGCTGCTAAGTTTTGTATTTCACTCTAAGAGTGGAAGCTAGTTAGCTTAGATTGCTAACGTTAGCACAGATTCCCACTAGTTACATTTCTTTTATTCTATTTCAACACCTGCTGAGTCATCGACAGCTCCTGCACTCAGTGTCTCAGTGTTCGTCCCACACTATAGAAAGTAGAGGGTCTAGCATTAGCTGTCTTTCTTTAATGGGTCTAGATGAGGTGATGGTAAATGACCAGACTGTTGAAGCTCACAGCAATAAGTTGAATAGGGAGACCTCAAATCACATTAAGGAGTTAACAAGAGCAAACTGGTAAACTACCTGTGTGACCACTGGCGTCAAAGTAATTTTACAAACTCTTTAGTGCCCGCCCAAAGAAATATTCCACCAATCAAATAACAGTACCGAGCATCATCAGTTGAAATGAAAAATTCACACCCCTGTAGAGTACTAACGTAGGGGGAGCTATCGCTGCAGAAGCAAACAAACACCAATGATATGTATGCTGATTTCTAAGCGAAAATGAAATTTCATTTCAGTTCGACTTTACATGAAACCTGACATCCATATTGTACCTTTTTGAGTAGCCACTGCACTACACTATGAGAGGTTTTGGGGTTGACTAAGGTACACCTCCTAAATCACCCTGAGAGAGGAGCAGGGAGGATGTTGAATTTCCAGGAAGTTGTATATCCATGTGTGTGTGTTTGTGTGCGTGCGTGTGTATGTGTGTGTTTTAGTGCCTTAATCCTACCAGTGCTTCCCTCAGCTTTTCCCATGGACCATGGACAGAGCAGGAATAGGTGATGAGCTTACAATGTGGAAGCCACAGGAAACATTCATTCGTAATCCAACAGAAGTATTGGTGTGGAAACTCTCCTGACTGACAATATTGCACCGAAAAGTGATTTTGTTCTGCAGTTCTGAGATTAGATAGGAGGGGCAATGTATAAAACTGGAATTCAGAATTTTTTGTGCACTGATACGTCTACTTGAAATGTATTGCCTGCTATATGTATGTGTGTGTGTGTGTGTGTGTGTGTGTGTGTGTGTGTGTGTGTGTGTGTGTGTGTGTGTGTGTGTGTGTGTGTGTGTGTGAAGAAGAGGGAGCGACCGATGGTGAGAGACAGAGATAGAGGAAGAGAGATGCAGCACTGGTGCGTGGCAGGCGGGTTATTACAATAATGAGGATGGATGTGTTTATCATGAGTTGTGTATCCCATTCCAATCCTTCCCTCCTTCTCTTCCTCCCTCCATACCTCTTTCCCTCTCTGGCTCACTTGAGTAGCTCCGTCTGCGTCCTACATCTGGCGGACCGGGACCTCATCTTGACGCCCCAGCCTCTTTGTTACAGCTTGTCTCGAGAGGAAGGTTTGTTTGGGTGTGTGTGTGTGTGTATGTGTGTGTCACGCCTCCACCACCCGAAGTCACCCCTCCACCTTTGTGGCTAAGGCCAGGTGTAGCTATGGGGGGGTAATGGGGTGTGGAATTTGGGCAGGAGAAAAAGAGCCACTCCACGACTCAGCGCTTTCTCTGACAGGGCCCCTGGCGATAACCCCCCATCGCCGCTCCCTTTCTGTTCTCAGACTCCCCTTTATTTTCCTATTGTTTTTAGCCTCCCTCGTCTAAGAAGCAGAGGCGAGAGAAATCCAATTTTCAGGGCAGCTTCTTTCACGCATCCTTGTGCACATCCATCCATCTGTCCATCCACTTCAGACCACAGGATTTCCTCCACAGGTCATTGCATCCGTAGGGGATTAAGACATTTGAGTGACAATAACAGACCCAGAAATAGCCCTTATAAATGATGGAAGTTGTTAAAAGGTGCCAGACTTTCATTCTGAGTAAACTCAGAACTTTTTCTTCCGGTGAAAATGAAGACTGTGAAAAGAAGAAATGTAAAATCTGTAATCTAAAAAGTTCCAAAATACATCTTCTGAAATAGTGTTTCTGACAAAAGTATCACACTTCCAGATTTGCTTTCATTCTGTGAGATCAAAAGAGTCAATCCGCCTAGCACCTGACACCACCTGGATGCGCCTTGCAGATTTAAAGTTGGTTGTTTTGAAAAGGGCTGATGAACTAAACTGAATGTTGAGTGGCTGGGCCGGCCGGCCGGCTGCTTTGCAAAAGCAGGACGACTCTGAAAGAAGAGGGATACCCTGATCCGCAACGACACATACTATCACTTCAAAGCTCCTAATTAAATCATGAAATAGAGTGACACTAAATCAAAGTGATCATCGGGTCCACAGATCAATACTGTGCAAATCCTCCTTGCAAACGCCCTGTCACTCACATTCTCTCTGTCTCTCTCTCTCTCTCACACTCTCTCTCTCACACACACACACACACACACACACAGACTTTCTCTTTTTTACACACACAAACTTGTTCTTTCTCTTTCATGTTCACTCTCTTTACCCCTCTTCCCTCTCTTAGCAGATCGATTCAGTCAGCTTCATTGGTTCGAAAATAAACATTTGCTTAATGGCACACAAATAAAAGGGAAAGGCATGGTTTCTAATGAGTAATTGATCTTCCATTTTGTCCCCTTTTTCTTTGACCTTCTTGTCTTCCTCTTATACACAAATGGCATCCAATAGCTGTGTGCTGCATTGTTGCTCTCACTAAACTTCTGATACCTCACAATCAGAGCGACTGATGCCTCTCGGTGTCATAGAAAGTTTATGGTAAAAATGTGCTCCTCTCCACTTTCATTTGTTTTTTTTTATGACTCAACATGATAGTTATCAGTTGTGTGTGTCGTGTGAGTGTTATTGGAGTGAGCATACTTGTGGGTTTTATGTGTTATTTTGCCAGAGATGGTCTCCTCATTTCTGGAAATTAGCGCAACCAACCAAAGCAGGCGCTTCAGTGCTAATCAGCGCCTGTGTGATTGGCTTTGGGTAATCGTTATAGAAAATTGCTGTGCTTTTTTGATGAGTCAAGAACTGACATGCCCTTGAATGAGTTGCTTGGGATATGAGAGCAAGCTGTTTGTGTTTGTGTGCAGTGCAAAAATACCCATTTTAACACAGTATTTTAACTCCTAAAATTATACTTCTGAAACAAGTGGATAATCTCCCAATGAGACGAGATGATGCTATTAGTTTTAATACACTTACTTTGAAAGTCTTCTTATGACTGACTTTAAAGTGGTAATATCTTGCAATCAAGTTGATGCTTAAACATATTTAAAGTTGATATCACTTGAGAATAGCTTGTAAACAGTTTTAGAAACGTACCGACAGACCGGCATCGCCATCCCTAAAGCCATGTTCCTAGCATGCTAAAAATGAATTAGATTAATATTTCTAATCTCTTTATAAACCTGTGTATTTCACAGGTTCACAGGAGTGCAGCAGGTGGACAGGGTGACCTGGTGGGTTTAAGAAATCCCTACAATCCCTAAAAAGAAAAACATTCGCCAAGTGCCCTTGAACCTTGTCCCTGAGGAAGCGAGTAAGTTGAATCTCTAAAAGCATATAGCTTGTATATTGGTGAGCCCGCTGTGCCTGCAGAGCTAACAAGTGCTGCCTTTCAGAGTCTTTTGCTGTCATGGCAAGATGCACCATGTAATCTTCCCCTCAGACTGCTTAAGTTATTGTGATGTTTGAGTGTCATGGCTGACAGAGAAGGTTGGCCTCCTCAGGGCCATGACAACTGATGTAAGATAAATCAGCTGCAAGTCAGCCCCACACATGGGAAACTCAGGTGCATGTAGGATGCAGCAACCTCAGTTGCAATGCTACCAGTCACTCGTCATGCAAGGTTTGTTTAATGATTTTTTACTCTTGATAGAGATGAACACAAAGCTCACTGGCAACCTGACAAAAATATGAATTAGATACTAGAGATTAAGTTTACAGATTGTCTAAAATGTTTGTCACTCTGTATATCTGGATGTCAGCACCTTACAGGGGCTGTCTGCTGTGTGACAGCTGTCAGTTAACTTGACTTGACCTCAAGTCATTCAACTCTTAAGCTTGGACCTGGTAAAATCCAGGAATAGTAACGCAAGCCTTGTATAGCTGCACCCATTGACACAGGAAAAGAAAGTGTAAGACGCTGTGTTATTTTAATGGTCAGCATTCAGAAACTTGAAGAACTTCTTCACTTGCAATTTCTTTATGAAGACTTGTGACTTGACTTTGACTTGCCCTAAAGGACCTGGATGTGACCTTAAAGACTTGAGACTTGGATTTGTCCTGAAGGACTTGATCTAAATGTGAACATGAGACTTGAGTTGACCTTTCCTAATTGACTTACTGAAAGACTTGAGACATGACTTGGACTTGCCTTAAAGAACTTGATACCTGATCAGAAAGACTTGAGACCAGACTTGGAGTTGCCCTAAAAACTTTAGGCTTGACCTGAAAGACTTGACTTGGATTTGACCAGAAAGACTAGAGACTTCGATTTGTCCTGCAGGACTTCAGACTTAAAAGACTAGACTACTTGAAACTTCACCCAAAAGAACTGAGACTTAGCATGAACTTGTCCCTAAAGGACTTGAGACTTGACCTGGAACACTTGGGACTTGACATGGACTTTCCTTAAAGGACCTGAGACTTGACCTGAAAGACTTGAGACTTTAAATGAAAGACTTGAGACTTGAAGTGAAGGACTTGACTTGGACTTGTTCTAAAGGACTCGAGATGAAACCTGAAAGACTAAAGACTTGGCCTGAAATACCTGTGACTTGACTTGGATTTGTCCCAAAGGACTTGAGATTTGAACTGAAGGACTTTATCAAGGACTTACCATAGAGGACTTAAAACTAGACCAAGATTTGAGACTTGACTTAGTACCTGCCCTAACGGACTTGCAATTAGACCAGAAAGACTAAAGACTTGACCTAAAGGCTTGAGACTTGACTTGGACATGTTCTGGACTGGATACTTGCCCTAAATGACTTAAGACCTGACTTGAAAGATGTGAGACTTGACTTGGATCTATCTCGAATGACATGAGACTTGATGTTGCCCCCCAAAAATCTTAAAAACAGCTCTGATGCAGAGCAAGTATATAATACACACATATACAGACAAGACTGGTTTCACTGTTAAGGCACTTTTACAGAGGCACACTGTTAGTTATAATAACTAAATATCACTGTAACTAATGTAAACGTTTTCACAACTGTCACCTCTATGGGAGAGTGAAAATAAAGCTGGAGTGAGAGAGTAAGGGAGAGAAGGAAGATTTTATTCCAGCCTGAGTGAAGGCTAACAGAAAATTGTTTCTGAGCCGCTCTAATAGAAAGAAGAATAGAGAAATATTGATCATACCGGCTGCTGAAAAATCTCTACTCTGCCATCCTCACGCTCTCATCTCCCCCTCCACGCCTTTCTCTTCCATCTTTCCCTCATCTTCATCATTGTGTGTGTGTGTAGATTTTTCCATCTCCGCCTGATAACAGTAACCGTGTAGGCTGGGTATTGCAGGGAGAAGACGATTTCATTTCATTCTGGATCAGTTGAGGCAGGAGTCTGGTAAAAAAAAAAAAAAGACATTCTTAAGGTCTCTGGTCGATGGTGCAGTATTTTGGGAGGGAAATTGATTTATACATTTTTAACCAGACAGTGATGAAAAAACATTATGTATCAGATTTTGGAGGGCGAGGACGCCCACTGATGCACCCCGTCATTACCCGTCCCAGTGTGTGTGTGTGCATGTGTGTGCGCGCTGGGTAATGGAGAGTAATAGCCCTCCCTGTGGAGAATTGCCCTAGCTGTCGCAGGATGATGACAGATGAAGCCTCGTGTCCCCTGATGATGATGATGACACTAATGCATTCACAGTCCGTTTCCCTCACACTGATCTCTGCATGACGGAACGAAGGAGAAGGGAGGGGTATGTGAGGTGTGTGTGTGGCTGCAATTGAAAACAGAGAGGAGAAGAAGTGCGAGGAGAGAGGGAGAGGTCAATAACACCCAAACATTAGAATATTAATGCCTGCCTCTAGTCACGCTCTTTCTCCTCTCCTTTCCCTCTTTCTCTAACTTTCTATCCATCTTTCTTTACATTTCAGAGCTTAGCTTTCTCAACCCAACTTTCTCTCTCTCTCTCTCTCTGTCTTTTTCCTCAGTGGGGAGGGATTAGTGGTCATTAGCTGGGGACTCTGATATAATGAGGCTCATCTTCTCCCACATGAAGGACAGTTTAATAGAGAGTGAGAGCTGCTTCGTCTGCCCAGGGGTGAGCACATTAACCCCGACTCGCATGCAGCCTCATGGACACACCGGAGGTGCATGGACGCTGGCACGCAAACACGCACACGACCGCACATATACACACAAGTTCACATGTTGCAGGGTAAATTATGCACACACCACCTCTGGAGGGCACACTGATGGAAGTGCATTCATAAATGAAATGCATAAAATGAAGACAATATGTATTCGAGCAAGATCCCACATGTGTAAACAGACATTAATGCACACACACATTTGCATGGCTTTATTTAGATTGGAAACAATTTACATTAGATTCATATATTACAGAGGTTACACACACACACACACACACACACACACACACACACACACACACACACCCCTCCCACCTCTGACTGTGAAATTTGTTTCTCGATATTTCCACCGCGTCTCCCTTCGGTTCATTCTTTTGCTGTCTGAGCCAGAGCTGTAGGTGTGTGTCAGAAGTCTTTTCAGCAGCGCCCATGCTTCCGGCTGAAAGCTCTATCTCCTGTGAGAGCTACCTCTCTGAACATGACAGATAAGGCCTCCTCAATGCCACAGCCTTTACCATAAGCCAGCAAACACACACACACACACACACACACACACACACACACACACACACACACACAGACACACATACACAGGCCTGCACAGCACCCCACACGCACAGCTGGATCCGTATAAACTGTAGACTGTATAAACAGGTGCTTAAACACACGCTCATACACACATCCAGGGGTTGTGACACAAACAAACACAACCTTAATTTAAAGGAATACATGCAGAAACATTCACTCCTACTGCTGTATTCCAACATGCATCAACACAAGCATTTATAGCCATATGCCACTAGAAACACCATGTAGGCTTCACTCATACAGTCTGGAAACCAATGGGTGGGTGTGAGAGAAACCAGAAATACCAGATGGCAACTATGTGTGTTTGTGTTTGTGTGTGTGTGTGTTTGTGCAAATGTGTGTCTGACTTTGAAATGTAAATGGTGTGAGCGGATGCGCTGCCAGGTACATTGACAGAGCGCATGGCGGGGGAAGTGTGCCCGATGTTACTGTGTGCGATGAGCCACTTAAGTGGGTCTCTGTACATGCACACGAACGTTTGCAGCTGGTAAAGACACAGGCGGCTTTAGATTAAAGGAGCATTATAAACAGCCAAAGGCAAAGCAGCATTTTTTTTTCCTAAAGCGATGAGTGCTATATCCTGTGTGGGGTCACTGCTCGCCTGGAATCGAGGCTGGAGATAGCAGTCACATTTGGTGTCAGACTTTCACAAGCTGCTGAATGTATTTTCGGTGTATGTGCCTCAAAAGGCCACGGCTACAGCTCTATATGAGCCGAAGGGATTGAAACATCCAGCCCTGTATTACTGGAGGGATTGAATCATCCAACATATATCAGTGCAGGGACTGGAACATCTAATCTAAGTTGTGTCTAAGGTGGAGGGTTGAACCCAACTTGCTACCGCACAAACAGGTGCAGTGGGAGTGTAGAAACGTGCTGTAACCAAAAGACAATTCTTTCGCCTTCAAAAAGCATTTATAAATGTACACTACTAATTTGCTTTGCCAAATACATTTTAAAAAAATTAATTGCTGCCTGAATTATGTATTATTTATATTATTAATGCTGGAGACTGGGTTTTGTGTTCTGTGTCCCAAGTATTGTTAAGTTTAGGTTACCAAGGTTAGGGAAATATTAGGATTTTTGATAAAAATTATTAAATAGTATTAGTATTGAGTTTTTCTATATTTAAACAAGACCATGATATTGCCCTAACCTCAAAGATGAGCTTAATATCAGACTGAAAAGGAGTGCACCTTTAACCACACCCAGCAGTGATGTCACAGTGTACCGACACACCCTGGAGTACAATTCTGCATCACTACATCGCTGATGCCTAAACATAAATATTAAAACAATCCATGAGAGCATGCGGCAGGGAAAACAAATGAAACACACTGAGTGAACGTTTTGCAGATAGGTTCAACATAAACATTTCCTCATTATGTTGATAAAACAATGTAATTTAGGCAGCATTATGTCTCATGCAAAATGTATTTAATAATGCAAATGAGTTACATATGAATGTAATTGGGTTGCCAAAAGGATACCATTTGGGTAAAAATAAAGAACAATGAATAAAAACATTTTAATAACTGCTGAGGTGCACATGTATTGCATAACCTCTCATTATGTGTATTTTGGGATATTGCTTTAAAGCAGCACGCATGCTCATCGGGTGAAAAAGTAAAATATTTCATCACATTCCCATACGCAAATATGTTATGTGAAGCAACATTATCCAGTGTCTTTAACAGCCATGCACCACAAGAAACACACATATGTGAACGCGAAGAAAAACAAACACCCTTTACAGTACCTACTGGCGGTGAAAAAAGAGCTTAAAACTCTGAATATGCATAATGTCTCATTTCAAATCCTTCATTTAAGGGATATACAAGGCAGAGAGGGATACACGTGTTCATGTTTCATGTCACAGTCAAGCAGAATTTGTTCATTTACATATAGCATGCTCTTAGATGAATAATAGAATGTATCAGACACCCTGAAGGAAATTAATGTTTAATGTTTACTGTATCTTATTAATTTTCCCTTTTGCTGAACACACTTGACTTGACTGGGCTTTGCTGAGTGAATCAATTTTCAAGAAAAAAGATTAAGATGGAGACAAAACATCTAATAACTAATGTAACAGCACAGTATCCACAATAGAGAGTTAAGGTACATGTGTACATAAAGTCTCTTCTGTGCATCAGGAAAACTGTGTGTACTGGAAAGAAAAGAGTTTGTTCCCTTCTTTCATTTGCTTTCTCAGAGTTGACCTTGTACCATTATGTTGCTTGTTAGCCTGCTGTGTGTCCTGGATAGCTCTCTTAGATGTGCGCACTGCTTGGATCAATACTGTCGGATGGGGTGGTTGCTCCCTGTCACAGAGAATCATCAGAAATCTATCGGTGCAGACACGCAATCACATGGACACAAACGCCAACCACATCTTTCTGATTAGCTGCATAAACACACAGACTGTGTGCACGTTATATCCACTACAAATTAACATTTCCTGTGACATTTCACTTTTGCTGGCTGACCTTCATTGATGTTCCAATAACTACAAAAGTAGCTCTTACAATATGGCACCATACTGTACATACACTTAAAGGCATTCTGTACTTTTGATGAAAGTTGCATTTTGATAGGGTTTCAGAGAAAATGCTATGCCTCTGCTGTCAAATGTGTTGTCTGCCAACTGCGCCATCTGGAAGAACCAAGCAAAAGACTGTCTGTGGGTAGCATGGGGAAAAATGATACTAACAAGATATGCAGACTGTGTGTCCAGAGATGATGCAGGGGATAAAATTCTTCTCAGGGACTCTTGCTGGCCTGAGATACACTCCAGCATCTTATCTTTTCTGCTGCAGTCTGGAATTAGTTTCACAGCGCAATAAAACTCAATTTTACTGCAACGGTTACAGAGCTTTACAAGTCATTAAGTCTCATATTCGACCTTAAAATCTTCTCTTTTTTTTCTCAGAAACTTGAAGAGTTTTGGCAATGAGTGGTTCTAATGTAGCTGCTGAACTTTCAGGAAATATCTTAAAACACGGCAGGGGAAAGGCAATACTGGTATCATGATGAAAAATTACACTTGAAGAAACAACTTAAAAGGAGTTAATTTTCACCATGCTCAGTTGGAATTAACTCAACCTATTGGTAGTTTCTCCCATATAAAAATAAATATAAAATTAAATACGTAATTTCTAGATCAAATTACCTGCTAAAATAGATATTTTATAGTGTAAGGAACAGACTGTATTCTATTTAAAACGAGAAGTAACAGAAGCAGTGACATTTTCTTTATTAAAAAGGTGCAGCATCATAAAAGTCCATTCAATTATTTTACAAGAGTAGTAACAGGGCAGTGAAAATCCAGTCGTTCTGTCTTCACTTTCTGCTTGTAAAGAAAAATGCTTGTGCAGAGTCGATTTGATGTAAAGCGAGACGAAACTGCTGTGGAAAGGTCCCTTCGATGTACTCTCATCTTTCTGTTGGGGGTCACTGAATATGATCCATGTACTGGAATTGATTTTGCTATAAATCCAAAAACATCCATATAACCAATCTCTGGGACTGCACGGTAGCAGGAAGGGAAAAAAGGAAAAAGAAGTGAACATGCCCACCCATATTTTTTTTCTATGTTGTTTCAATTGTACAGCAAATGGTTTTGACCTAATAAACTGAAACAGAATTGATATTCAACCCCACCATCTTTCCTCCTCTCTCTGCTCCTAAATAGGTTACCTCTCAGGCATTCAGACACGGGAACACTGACTTCCCCATGAGTGTTTCCTCCTCGCAACTTCACTGCATCTGCAAAGAGTGTCTGTGAGAGAGAAAGTAAAAGAGGCGGTGGAGGGACGATTGGGGAAGGGGTATTGTCTAGAAGTAGGTCAAAATGGCTGTAGCTGCAACTGTTTTTGGCCGGAGACAAGGAGAGGGGGATGGACCAAGGGATGGAGCGATTTCGAGGTTTGGACTTGATGGGGAGGGAGGGAGAGGGAGAGAAATGGGACTCCGGGAAAAGATGTTAACAGTTATGGTACACCTGTGGCCACTGATGACATAGGAGAGAATTATATAAAGAGAAATAAAGTAAGTGAGTCAGTCATCCCATGAGAGAGACAGAAAAGAGATGACCAGTCAAAGGATTAGATGTATTTCAATACATTTCCCGCTTTTCATTTTCAATTCAGCAAAGTCTTTAGCTGATATAAGCCGTTTCCTTCTGTTTTGTGTTTCCTGTCTCTTCTGAGAAACTGTCGACGGCAACAGAGGTCCCTCAAACTAAGTCCATACTTTTTCCTTCTAAAACCATCCTGCTGCTGTGGCTGGAGATAAGAGCCAAGACAGAACCTTTTGAATAATAATACTGCGGGACACTCACTGTGTGTGCGAGTCTCTGTGGGTTACATATGAGTGTATACAGCATGCATGCAGCTCTGTGTGAAGTAGTACATTTACTCAAGTACTGTACTTAAGTACAATTTTGAAGTACTGGTACTTTATTTGATTATGTGCATTTTATGCTACTTTATTCTTCTACTCCACAACATTTCTGGGGAAAATATTGTATTGTCTACTCCATTACATTCATTTGACAACTGTAGTTACTAGTTGAACGTGTCTAGTTGGAGCTCTTTGTGACTGGTTTCAGACATCTATGAGTTGTTAGCAGTTCCACCAAAGAGACATTTCCACTCTAAACTAATCAGATGGGTTCATTTAAATAAGTGCTTGAGGCGCAAAGAGGTAAAACTCGCCAATATTTCACACACAAAAAGCAAGGATTATAGGAATGGTAGAGACCAAAGAGCCAGAGCCAGAAAAGAGTGAATATTGGACTTACATTCATCAGATGGCCAGTAACACGACTCCAAATGAATGAAAATGTTGCTTTGTAACTGCTGGATGTGTAAATAAGCAACTGTTTGCTAACTATTTGCCATATAAAGTTAAAAGGTGGTGATATGTCAATGTCCCAAATGCCCCCCACAAAAAAGAAATCTGTTAATGGAGGTTTAAGTAGGATTTTGATTGCAGGATGTACGCTTCTAATGGAGTATTTATAGACTGTTGTATTGGTACTTTTACTTAAGTAAAGGAAATGAGTACATTTTCCAAATGTAAGACAATGAGAGGTCACTGTTTCTCCACAGAGAGAATTACAGAATGCAAAGATTGAGCTGCATTCAACAGCACAGAGAAGAAAAGAAAAAAAAACTCTTTCAAGTTCAGAACAAACGGCACCACTTCAAGATATAAAACCCACAGAAATTCAGCTTTGATGCAATAAATCTAATCTGCCTTCAACATCAGCCTTCCTTCAAGAAACTCTGGTGTAGAGCCTGTGTCACAAATACTTTGCCTTTACCTGAGCTGACTGAGTAAAACTTTATGTTCATGCAAACTCCAAAGCCTGGTGAACACCTCCTCGACTCTGATTCAGACCACCTCAAGGAGTTACGGGCTCAGGGGCCATTTGTGTGGGCTGAAATAGCTCTGCTCCTTTACTCCCTGGGTCTGCGCGGGCAGACACACACTTTACTCAAATCCTGATTAGTGGAGTGTTCTCCAGGCACAATAGCATGGTGGGATAATACACGCTGTCCACAAGACTCATTCTAAATTAGAATTATTTCAAATTAGACCAAAAGCCTCTCGCACACCGCGAGATTGCAGGCTGCCCTCTTTGACTGGTAATTTTCCCCTATTCTTCCACTGGTGCAAAGTGGCTTTGCTATAGGGAGTGATTGTTTTTCAGCAGATCCAATCAGTTTGTGTGTGCGGGTGTGCGTTTTCATTTATCATCTATAATCATCCTAATCAAGTCATAGCAAAGTGGCTTGGGACCTTGGTTGCTCTGACAGTCACCCTGATTACTGTGAGTGTGTTTCAGTGGGATATAAAGGGTTATTTAACACGTGACACGTGACTCATATGTATAGGCAAGCTACAGTAATACACACTCATGCAGCTCTCTCTCCCACACACATTCACACCCACATGCAGCCACTCTCGTCCCTGTTTTCCATTCCAGCTTGGATATTGCACTGCTTTACAGCTTTACTCCTTCCATAACCACAATATGGTGCCATTACCTCCACTAATCTGCAGCTGCTTAACCAAAATCATGCGCACACACACATACACACACACACTCAATCTCACACTTCAATATGGCCTCGTCTGTATTGGAGGAGTGTAAAAAGGTGCAATCTCAGCAAATCCTGCTGCAAGAACAAGAGCTTGAAGAGAATATCTCTATTTCTGTCTATCTGCATGCCTGTTTATCGATCCCACTGCCTGTCTGTCTGCTTGTGTGTCTGTTTGTTTGTTGTCTCTTCTCCATCCTCTTTTTTTTCCTGATGTCCACAGGCTGTAAACTCCTCCTGTTTACGAAGTTTAAGATGCATCAGATGTTTTGAGTGTGTCTGTGCATGTGCAACCACACAAGGCTATTTGTGTGTCTTATTTTCTGCTGTTCTTAGCTGTCCCCCGTGGTATGCTATGTGTACAGGTTAAAAAGAGGACATGTGAATATCAGATTAGTCGCACATAGAGACCCATACACACCTACACACACACACACACACACACTCTCAATCATGCAAACACAGTCGCAGACAAACACAGTCACACAGATATAGCTCAGACTTTGATGGCCCAAGGCTGGGCCATGTCATTTTTTATATGTGTGAGTGACTAGAGGTTGTGAGGAGGACAAAAACAAGTCACAAGCGGAAGAGAAGAGAAGAGAAGAGAAGAGAAGAAGAGTGACAGGCAGAAGTTGTCTTCTGGCCGTAAGAAATAGAGAGAGGGAGGGAGGGTGGAGCGGAGAGATGGAGACAGGAGGCTCCAAGTTGTAGCTAATTAAGGCTCTCTAATAAAAAAAAAGAAAAGCCCTGGACATAGCGCTGAGGAAGATGTTATTAAATCATAGCCAGTGGTGAGGGAGAGCATAAAAACATTAGTGTGCACATTCAAAGCACCGCCCAGGGCCTATTGGCTAGAGTTAGATTTAAAAAGTAACTAATATGAAAAATTAATTAGGGCTCTTGCATCGTTAGGGGGGTATCTCTCTCTGTCTTCTTGAAAAAGGAAACCAGAAGCGAACCTCCAGGTGACCCAGCTGACAAGTAGAGAGCGCCCACATATAATGGGCTAGCTTTATTGCTAAATTTAATACCTGTGACCTGTCTAAACGGCCATACAGATTTAAGAGTGCTATCCCTTGCTGATATTATTTCAGGATGTGCAGTTGAAAATATGTGGATTCTGCCAGAATTTAAACAGCAAAATGGTTTTTTTTATTACTTTTTTTTGGCATTTGGCTTTATTGGAGAGTTTGACACACACACACACACACACACACACACACACACACACACACACAGGAAACGAGGCATTATTGCAATACAGCCTTCCTGTTTGTAGTTTTATCTCATCGCTATCAGCCTCAATGTTAGCTGTTAGCTCACAACAGTTAGCTGTCCTGCTGAAATGCTGCTGAGCATTTCTCTGATTCCCGACCTGCTAGCTTGAAAGTTGCTTGGGATGAACGCTTTACTTGAAACCCTAAAATGTAGAAATCAAAACAGAATCAGGATCATTACTCAGCAGATGTTTCATGTGTCCAGTTCACAGTTTGGGGAACAGTCAAATTAAATGAATTTTACTGTTGATTCTCCGTTCACCTCCACTCATTTTTGTCAAACGAGGCTCCGACAGCAATCAAAAGTGAGCGAAACTGAACACAAGAAGATGGCCATCAATCCTGTGATGGTCTTGGTGTGTGTTGTCTTGTGTGTCTCCTGTGTTTGTGTTTTCTCCTGTTTCCCTTCCCCCTTTGTGTCTCCTGTTTGGGTCGACGTGACCTGGCTAAGCTCCCTCCTACACACCTGCTGCATGACCTAATTACGCACACCTGCCTTCCATCAGCCTCATCAGCCTGCAGCATATAGACCCCGGTTCTTCAGTCAGTCATCGCCAGATCATTGAGTCACCAACAGTGGTAGTGTGTGTGTTTTTGGCCGCTAACTAAGCGAACTAGTTATTTATTTAATGTTTTTTGTGAGCCTCTCAAATTGACTATAGTCTCTTGTCTCCAGTGTTCATCCTCGGATCATTGCCTGCCTGCCCACCTTGGACCCTGGATCACTTTCCACACTCACGCCTCACCCCAGACCAGGAGCCAGCCACGTCACCAGACCTCCCCGTGTTCCCTCTCATCGCTTGGTCCCCGTACCTCCTGTCACCTTCCCCTTCTTCCCTGTGTTGTTTGGATAATAAACGTCCGCTTAAGAAAACTTTCCTGTGCCTCAGTCTGCACTTGGGTTCCTCACCCGTGATCATAACAAATCCCTTTTGTTTTGAGCAATGCCCTGGAATGTAATGGATTGAAGAAATATTTCATTCCCACTGACAAATGCAAATCTCTTTAACTTTAAAAACACTCCATATACAGTATATGAATGTTAAATAGATTCCCGTAGCTTCCACAGTTTGAGGCTATCTTGAAAGAAGCAAAACCCTTATTTGGAAATTATAGTGCTGGCAAATAGAATATTTTTTTCCGTCATATTGTTTAAGACATAAACACAAAGGCTTGTGAGTCAATAGGTGTCAGTCGCCTCTCGGAGTCAAAAGAGCAGACGTGAGATCCATGAGTGCTCACCATTAGGGGAACAAAAGAACAAAGCATAGGAGGGAATAAAAGCTTTCTATTGTGTTGGAAAGAGGGGGGAAAAAGAAAAAAAAGTCTTTCCGCTCCCTCTCTCATCTGTGGGTCTTAGCGCCACACAGACTGATGATCCAAAGAGCTGCTCCGGTATGCCGGGATAAGCCGTGCCACTCGGATCCGTCACCATAACAGCGGAGAGGACGGATGGAGGGGGGGAGGAGAGGGAGGGAGTGAGAGACAGAGAGGCCAAAGGGGAGAGAGAGCAATAAAGACAGGCCTAACTCATCAAAAATCACAGCGTTCCTGACCGGCAAACCTGCACACACCATCATGCACACTGATTACTTGTTGATGATTTACTCCCAGTGGGTGCTCAGGGTGTTATTCGCGATGGTATGAAAATGGAAAACCTTTCTTCCCATTCTCTCCCCTTTCATAAAATACATTCAAAGAGAGTTTGTTTTTTGTTTTTTTGTTTTTTTACTGCTTGTGTATATCTCGCCACTGGCATGCTAACTGAATTATCCAAGCATAGCTGCAAGGCATGCTTTGGTGTTTTAGAATATGGTATAAAAACAGCACTGCCTTATGAAATGTAATATTACACTTAAATGTAAAATGTTACAGGATCCACAGTCACATTATGGGATTTTTTTACATCTTCAAAATGGGAGGGACTGTGATTCAGAGACTTATTCCATTTGTCTCTTGATTGTGCCTTAATACCACTACATTGTGGCAGTGTAAGTAACTCATATTGGTCTTTTCAGGATATACAAGTTATTTTTGAAATCTGGAAGTACAAGTATAATTCATTTTCTGCACAGACAATGTTAGGTGACTGGCAGTTGTAACTCCCCTTGTTGAATCATCAGTACTAAGTTTGAGCAACTGCGCTACAAGAAATACCTGGCTCTTTTGTAAAAAGTCAAAAGATAAAAGCAGGACACCCAAATTTAAATAAATCCAAAGTCCCCAATACACTGCCCTTCCCACCCAAGAAAATTCTGATAAGACACCTACAGAAAATCTCAAACTTTGAAAAAGATTTATGGATTTTTCATCTTTTATGTTTCCCTCTGCTGTTTCAAACATTGCTGGGACTGGTGGGGAAATGGTGAATCCCTTATCTATTTATTTTGTTTAAATATATAAAATCTAGAAATTTGCAACCAGCCAGCTGAATACTCACCTTATGATTTCTTTTAACTGTAAACAACACCTAGGGTTGCTAAAACTCCAGAAAAAAAAAATACAGAGGACATGACCTTAGTGTCGTCAATGGTTGCTATAGGGCCCTGGATACAAGCCTGTTGATATAAAAACTTGCAATCAATTACAACTCCCTGGCACTAACGGCCAGCTTAAGCTAAAAAATTAGTTTTAGCTTGTAGTAATCTGATAAGCAGTTTAAATCGATTAACTTTTGGATTATGGGTTATTACAACATTGTCCCCACTGACTGGCTTTATCTCCACATAAATATCAGCTGAGGCTATCTGAGGCTATCTGTGGGTATCATAGTATTTAGAGCCAATCGCCAAACTGAAACAGAAAAAACAGGACTTCTCTTAAATTAAGTTGAAATAATTAAAACTGAAATCATTAAAAGTTTTCAAAATTTCAAATGGGAATTTAAAGTGGTAAGCCAAATTCTTAGAAAACCAGCACCTCCTCCCATTTCTATAATCCATCCTCTTCCTCCCATCACCCTCATATGGCCGAAGGAAACATCATACAGAGAAAGCTATGGGAAAGCTCTCCCCAAAGGAGGCTGATAGACTGTATCTCTCTTTCATTTCTCCTCTCATCTCTCCTGTGACTCTTCTCATTAAGCAATCGCACCACGTCGGGGTATAACAACGCTAATAGGAGCTGATGATCAATCCTAATTGGTCTCTTCAGAGCGCCTGTCCGCTGTTTGAGAATGTGACCGTTAGCTGCTGCCTCAGCACCCTAATGAACTATTCATCCAGTATCGGCCCACCCAAAGGTCAGCCCCCTCATATATCACACTAGCGCCCAACAAATACACACATAAACACACCAAAAGTCAACAGATGTACACTCACACACATTAAGACATCAGCACATTTCCTCATGCCTGCACACGAGCCCTCTTAATGGTGCTGAAGTCAAATATTATATGGAGGAGAGTGTTATCTGTATTAATGATGACAGTGAAAGATGTTCTGGGCACACTGTGTACTGATTAAAGAGATGAGAGAAAGAGAAAGGTGGGCTGTGCCCACATTGTCTGACTGGCTGCGCTAACAAACAAACACAAACATTTATACGTGTTATAGTGAATTCAGGGATCTGTTGAATGTTCACACTGACCAACTGTTTGCTGTTTGTGAACATTAACTGGTTAATGTGGGCGGAAAATGCTAATCGCAGTGGCAAAATGCTAATCTCGCCTTCCTCAAGTTGTTTTGCCATATGCGCAGAGCACAGAGTGATGGCATTGAGATGTGACGTACACACTGTACAGTCACCCACACACACACACACACACACACACACACACACACACACACACACAAAACGACAAACTTGCTGGGTACAGTGAGCAGTCAGTGTGGCCAACCATGAGAAAAATAACATCAAAGTTGGAACCTGCTGATATAGAAAAGGGAACACAGTCACGTGTATGTGTCTAGACTCTGTGTGTGTGTGTGTGTGTGTCAGCTGCTTCCCACGCGCTGAGGGCGAAGCTGCTTGTACACGCTGACTGTAAGTCTGTAGTTCCGTTCCCGCTTGGATGGTTAGAATAAGGATTTGGTTTAAGGGAAAGCTGTTCCCAGATCTTTGTCCATGAAGGAAGAAATCCTCCGTTTGACTTAAACCCCCTCAGAGCTCTCTCTCTCTCACACACACATACACACACACACACATACATGCACACACAGAGTCCTTCCTCAGTTAATGTAATGCTTCAGTAGGATGAGCATCAGGCGCTGAGGGCATGACCAGAAAACAGGCTGCAGGTTTTCTTTTACTGCAGAGGAAGGAGGGAGAGAGAGAGAGAGAAAGAAAGAAATATAACTTGACATAGAGAGAAGGAAGGTGAGGGTATTCTTGTGACACCATTCCTCCTCTCCCTCCCTGTCTCTCTAATCCTCATTTTAATTTTCATCATCCTGGATGTAGCAGCCACCTCTGTAACCTCTTTCTCGCTCTCCTACCACCCTCCCCCCTTCCAATCACTACACATCTCTCACGTTATCGTCATCGCCTCCTCTTCCACACCAGCCTCTGCCCCCTCTGCCTCTGCCCCCCCCCCCCCCATCATCTTTCTCTCTCTCTTTTTCCACAGAGCAGGTTCAATGAGGAGCTGCTTGTGAATTAGTGATCATCTCAGCCCTGCCTCTACAATTCAAATATTACAGCAGTGTGAGTGTGAGTGTGAGTGAGTGTGAGTGTGAGTGTGAGTGAGTGTGTGTGTGTGTGTGTGTGTGTGTGTGAGTGAGTGAGAGACAAGAGACAAGGAGAAGGGGGAAAAGAATGAGCACTTGTAAGCGTCCTTTTGCAGGCACTTCACTACCTGCCACAGTAAATCAATACGGGGAGCCTTGCATCAAGCGCTTGGAGTAAACACACAAAGTCATGCATGGCAAGGTTAGAGATAAGCAGGCTTCACAGATACTATTTTAATATATGTGTCGGCATGCTCTTTAGCACACACATGAGCACCACCTTATCATACACATATCCTCAGGCAAGACCTTTCTCTCCTTTTTTCTGGCCTCTGTTTATCGATACCTGCAGCACACACACCATCGCCGAGCTAGCGTTCCTCTTGTTCCACTGTCTTTCCATTTATTAATAGTACACATAGTGTACTGTTCAGTGCTTTGTTCTCTATGATGGGCCTCTCAGGAGAGTGTAAATCAAATACAAATAGAGTAGATGCAATTCATAAAAGAGACGTTTTTTCCCCCCTCTCCTTTATGTGCAAGGCTTTATGGTGTCTGTGTGTATGCGCTTGAATAAAAAGAAGACTTCTTGAAGCCCTCAATCTCTCCAGGAAATTGAATGAGAATTATTGGAGAGAGAGCGAATTACTTTACAGTAACTGAGCACACAACACATATACAAATATTAAATGAAAAAAACACAATAAAAAATGAACGCTTTGTCATAATAAAAGTGTCTTTTCAAATGACAGACAGTAAGACAAAAGCCAGCAGTAATGTGGTTGTATACAGTGCTGCCCTCTTTTTCACCAAACCTCTCTGATGATTATTTTTCATCTGTTATGCGCCTTTCTGTCCATCTGCCTCGTCCTTTGCTTTGCTGCACCATACCTCCCAGTAACTAGACTTTTTTCAAGTTTCAAGTCCAACTTTGTCGAGTTTTACATTTACACGAGATCATAGAAAGCTTCCAAGTAGCAGAAAGACATCAGAAAGAGAAATGTTTCAAAATAAAATATCTTGTCTCACTAAGAATCATCTTCTTAAGTAAAATAAGTTGTGTAAAAATATGGTTATATGTCATCTTTATATTGTGGAGTAAGTATTGGCTCTGTTGGCCCATGCTGTGTGATGTAACTGAGAGTTGCACTCCATGTTGTAGAGTTAGTCGTGTTTGTGGCACCCAATATCAGGTAAAGCTACTGCATATTAGCATTTTTTTTGTTTGAATCCAAATAATTAAAATGTCTCTATTATTTTGTGAGAATTTTTGGACAAATCACTTGGAAAAGTTTGAGCCTGATTGAGTCCACAAGTTAATAATGTTTTGGGGTTTTTTTTGAAAATTTCAAACACGCTTTGTGAAAACAGTTAGATTGGAAACTTTCATTGTGGAGAATATCTTTACATTGCTATTGTAATAAGAGTCTAATTTACCAATTCAAAATACGTTACGGCTTTAACTGTGTTGTTGTGTTTACAGTGTGTATGGTGCTGTGTGATTTTGGCTTTGCTCATGTAGACATGCAAAATTACAGTATCTACAAACTATCACAGGGTCATATTTTATTGCTGAAAACAGTGCGACACTTTCTGAAGACACTTTGTTATCATGAAACTCAGTGTTAACGCACATACAAAAGAAAATGTTGTCTATAAACTGTTCATTTCTCAACCGTTCTGCCACTGAAGCTGTTAAAATACAATAAAGCCAGGGCGCTGGATACTTACGATTGAATGGAATTGACATTTGTAAAACATTTTGAAGAGATTGCAGATTTTACTCCTCATACTGACATTGTAGATTAGTAAATAAAAACATAAAAAACAAGGGGCGGAGGTAGGCTTTCTTGCAACTATAGAGGACACTTGAGCATGGATTATGATAAGGTGGAAATGGAGCGTGGAGGGATGTTCATGCATTTAAATGGTACAAAATGATTCCTGCTCTTGCAACATTATTCATATTTCAGAATTTGCATGAAATGAATTAGCTTGAGGTTATTTCCTATAGCATCTTGGGTGCTGCATACATGTCACCATCTATCCCCACTTTGAAATCCCATCTTAAGATCCGCCCTTTAAAGATTGTGTTTGAGTCCCCTTAATATAGAATTTAAATTTCTTTAATTTTATCTATTACAATTATTTATTACATATTTATGTTCATAATTTTTGATTGTATTTTAAATAAAGAACTTGTTTTTTTAAATGACATTGTGAAAGTTTGAAAAGTGTGAAAGTCAATTTCTGGGATTTTCACAACGATTTGTATCACTTGAGCTAAAAGCTCTATCAGATTCTTATAAAACAATCTATCAAATTCAAAACCACATGAATCAATCTATATTTTGAGTTATAAAGTTATGTGAGTGCAACCAGTATTTAGGATAGGTGGTCTTTATTTCACCAGGTTAAGCCACTAGACTTGTCAGTAGATGTGGGAGATGAGGAAATAAAATTGTACTAAAGAGCAGTGCTTCCAGTCAGCCATAAGAAGAGGTATCTTTTGGTAGCAGCACTCAATTTTTCTTCATTTAAACACAAAAAACTAAAAGTATTACCACAGAGGATCGATGTTTCTACAAGGAACAGACCAATCAGAGGATGTCTGTCCTAGCTGTTGCTGTGTACAAGAGTTTCTGCTTCAGAATCAACATTGCCACTGCAATAATTTCAAGGTAAAAGTAAGAGAGGTTTTTCACTGTCATTGAAAATAAACACATCTCCGGTCAAACCAATTGGTGAACAACATGGCCTCAGAAAAAAACCCTACAAATTTCATCCTTGAATCTTCTGCTGTTCTTTCCTTGTTCATGTTGGCGTCATGCAGCAGAGTTACTTTTCTTTGCAACACACAGCTCAGGTTATAATATAAGACAGCATGCACTAGGCAGAATTATTTTATCATAATGTTTCAAGTGTAACTTCATCGATGAATTTTTAAAATATATTTTCTGGATAGAAATTACATTTACACGTATATATTTTTTCAAGATATTTTGATAGTAATCCATTTTGATGAGCAAGTGTTTGTAATTTGTCTCAATGCATATTGAAACCATTATTTCCTGCACATATACACCCTATATACCACTCATTACCACACAACCCTCCCTAAGGATTTACAGTATGTCTCTGCATTGTGGCTACTTGAATTAATGTTCATTTCCCTGGTCATTTAATCATTTCATGGATGTTGTTATTTTCCACCATGTTGTTTTGTGCTGTCAGTTAGATTCTGTTATCCAGTGCAGTTTTGTTTTTGCTTGTCATCTTGAATTTCGCTCGTCTCGTTTGTTTTTAGAGGAGATGTTGTCATGGGCTGCCCGAGGTCACCCACCCACCCTCTTTTTCTCACATGTGCAGAGTATTGATCTCTCTTTTCTTAAAATAAATGTAAAGTGTTTTCTTTCTGCCTTGCTGGTAGTTAGACACTTACTGTACAGCATTCACAGCTATTTTAAAACGCTTTTCCCTTTGTCACACTTTCTGTTATGCTCTTACAATCCCTACCTATCGCGGTTCTCTTCCTCCCGGGCCTTTTCTGAACTGTCAATCCTCTTTGTCAGACGGGGGAAGGACAAATGCAAGTGCACTTCAGCTGCAGTGAAAAATTTCTCAAATGATGAAGCTTGTGTGTCACTAGGACTAACGTCCTCATCTCATTTTCCCTTCCTCTGTGCTCTGCTGTTTGTGTTCCTTGGTGTGTAAGTAACAAATGAATGGGCCTTCTGCTCGCTCACTCATAATTACTGCTAATAGCTGCAGCATCTACTGCCCTATGTGTGTGTCTTGCATGTGTGTGAGCGCTTGGGTGAGAGAAAGAGGTCCTGTTTGTGACCAACTATCAGACTTAAATAAAAGCTTTATCTATAGAGCCCAAGTTAAAAGATCTACTATGCACTGATTATGAGTAGGTACCTGTGCTTATGTGTGCATGTGTCTGTGAGTGTGTGTGTGTGTGTATGTGTGTGGGTGTGCAATATCTGAAGGATACTGTTCGTCCTGAAGCTTTCAGAAAGCCTTGAAAACCTGAAACCAAGATTCTATTTACATGAGGAAATGGGTAGATCAGCTATCTCTGCTGCTTTTGTTTGTGACACACACACACACACACAGTGACGCCCACAAATGAAGTGACAATCCCCAGGTGAGGGGCGATGTACAGACAGCTCAACAGATTCTAGTCAATTATTTGATATAATGAAAAATATTTATACAGCTGATGATACTCCGTACAGTTGAGGGCACAGAATCCAATAACTATAGGCCAGAGGATTTTCATTCTGGTGTGTGTGTGTGTGTGTGTGTGTGTGTGTGTGTGTGTGTGTGAGAATGTGACTATAATTGGGTTTTGATTGAAACCCCTCTAACCCAAACAAAATGGGTCGCAGTTTAAAAAAGATCAAGTGTGTGGTGTGGAAAGCACACAGAGCACACATTCAGGAGCAGACAGGAGATGCACAAGATGTAAAAGTTAAAGGTGATAAATTAAAAAAATACACTTTTAGTTAATGTCTTAGTCATCCCCAGAAGAATCGTTGAAAAAAGATGTGGGAACTGAATGCAAAAGCAGGGTCAAAAGTGACTGAGTCATTAGCTGATGGGAGGGGTAATGACAACAAAGCAGTGGAAAGCAAGAATGAAATGAGCTGAGACATTAGCCGCGTCAAGGCTAATGAAAACCACTATTAATACAAGGCCAAAATCGCCTGTACCGTTAGCTGATGTATGACATGTGAAAAAAGTATTAATTCAGGACCAAAATGAACCAAACTGAGAGGCAGTGATGAAACTGTATTTAATGGAGGTAGGGCTGATGACAATTAAATACTTGCCTGACATCAAAAATGGACTCATGGATCCCAGCTGACAAGTGATGTAAAACAATACTGGACGAGTGGGTCAAAATTCATTCATCCTCTGGGCACCATGAATGTCTGTACAAAATGTCATCCATCCAATAGTTGTTGAGATATTTCAGTTTGGACCAAAGCGGTGGACCGACTGACAGACCGACATTGCCGTCCCTACAGCCTCTCCACAAGAGTGGCTAAAAATGGGACCTAACAACACTGATCAGGAAGACTTTAGCTGTACATAAAGGCTGATAGCTTCTTACATTCATGTTATTTTATTCTATAGATCACTGTTAGATGCGGCACATTTCAAACACTGTCAGATGTCCATTCTTTCTGTTTACCTCTGTCTTGTGTCTGCCCCACAGCATCAGGAACAGTCGGTCAGTAATTTGCTGACTCCTGCAGAGAAAGGTTCATTTGTTTTCATCATCAACTAGCTCGAGTGGGCAATGTGTTAATGGCTGCACTGTGCTCACATGAAGATGCCGTGGTCCAGTGGAGGAAAGTTATTCCAAAATTTCCAAGACAGAAAGTCCATAGGAGCATACTGATCTATATATGAACTATGCGTAAACGCCCTAGGGGATGTTTTAAATGCTTTTGAGGTGTGGGTAAACAGTTCTTCGTGTGCATTTACCCTCCACTACAGCCCTGGTTCTGTTGTTTTAAGAGAAGAACAAGCAGCATCCTTGTTGTTGGACAGATAGTGAATATACTGTACATCTTGCATGAGAGATAGGTGTATTCATATTGTGTCATTGCTCAAAACTAAATGAACACCTTGAGTACTTTGGACAGAGAGATTGCACTTTGAATAGATAGGTGAGATCAAGTTGAGGTTTTGGATGTAGACTTGAGAGAAGGCAGGGGAAAGACAGGAGAGGATATATGGATCTGAATTTAATTATTCAACGCTGGGCATATAAACACCACCTGCAGAATTACCAACCAGGGAACTCACTCATCTGCTCAAGGTCTTCCTCAGACCAGACGATGGGGCAGCTGATTTGGCTATATGAAACCAATACTGTTTAGTTTGCGGATATGCTTGCCAGCATGCATTTGTTTAAGAAAAAGCAAGGCAAGATGTTCTGTTCAGCAGGGTAGTCTGTAATTTGCCTGTTCTAAATGACAGACTCTTAAACAAGTCTTCTTCCTCACGCATGGGCGACCTGAGAGTTAGAAGAAAAGGCGAAACAGATAATTGTAATTGGGCGTAATTACTGCCAGCCCATCTGACAAAGCAGGGTCTTGCTGCTGGGGAGGTCAAACATATTTAAATGCAAATGGAAGCCGTTGCCAACAAGTATAACTTTCAAGTTTAATTTCGCCTCTTGCTTTGGCTGCCTGACGAGTGACAACCTGTCTGTGTATGGAGAGATTAGGACTGTCCCTCACTGAGTGCCCTTTTGTTCATGTGCCTGTTCTCTTTCAGCCTCTCAATGCCTTTCTGTCATGCTCAGCTGAAATGGACACACAAAACTAATAAGCCATGCTCTCCTGTGCACATAGGATCTCAAAAACGGAATGTGTACTCTGTTACCTTTATATGATCAACCAGTATTAAAGGATTCATCCCAAGCAGCAAATTGACAGCATTTGAAGTTAATGATGAGAGTCACAGCCATTGTCTTTCATGTGGAGACACTGTTGGTATGTTACACATTGGGACAGACTTGGAGGACTCTTGGAAAACTAGACGACATCAGACTGTTTCTACAAAGTTCTGCATTTGATTGCATTCATTATTCAGAGTCTACAGCCAAGCTGTACTTACTGTAGGCACAGTGGTAATTTGTGCTAATCGCTTATGCTAGCATGGCAACATGGTCACAACAACAATGCTAACATGCTGGTGTTTAGCAGCTATAATGTTTACCATGTTCACCAGCTTAGTTTAGCATGTTAGCATGCTAGCATTTGCTAATTAGCACTAAAGTAAAGCAGAGGCTGATTGGAATGTCATTAGTTTTGCAGGTATTTGGTCATAAACCATTTGACCTGATGATGGCGAAGATAAGGAAGAAATATGCACACAAAAGCCATCTGCTCAGAGGACACAATCTCTACTGTTGCGCACGCGCACACACACGCGCACACACACACACACACACACACACACACACACACACGACACAATATCTCCTGGTATATTAGAAAGAAGCAGAGATCCATACAGAGCCGAACTTGCTGTCAGTGGGGAGCATCAGTAATTAAATTGCATATGCATATAGTAGCACAGGCCACAGACTGGCTGAACTGACAGCGCAACATCAAAATGCATGACAGGCACCACACGGCAAGGAAATATCACAGAGACAGGAAAATAGGATGCTGAAGGAGAAGGGAATAAAAAGACATAGGAAGTGGGGAAGGTGAGAGAAAGTCACTGGGAGACAAAAGCGTTCCTGTACAGAAATTCAAACAATTCAAGCTAATCTCACACAGGTAAAGCAAAAACTAAACAAACAGCCACAAAGCGAGGTATTAAACATGCCAGACGCAGCCAAGCTCATACAATCCCTTACATACACACACTCACCTGTAAACATATTCATGAGCTATGTGCAGACAAACTCTGTCAAGGATCCATCTTGGACTTATATAAAGAATTGCTACAAGCCAGCCACACTGGAATGCGAATAGAAAACACTGCCACAGCATTCATCACTAGCTTTCATTGCACACGACAGCCCGTGTGTGAAGTGGAGCCTACTGGCAAAGACCACAGTATGACTGAGGGTTATTGAGGCCTACAGACAAAAGAACACAAGTCTGAATTTTTCAGTAGGCCTTTGTGACTGTTTGTTCTAAGAGCAGTTCACCATTCAGCCATGGTATTCAGAGATAGGACGACATAAAAGTAAAAAATCCAATACTGAAGGAGCTCCCGAAAAAATGTAAGCTGAGTCAGTGTTAACAATCTGTCCATTCTGCAAGTTAGAGAATGTACTGATTCAACGTCTTGACTCAACAAAAGTAAATAAGTAGTTGGATACTATTATACAAAATCTTAACATAAGACCAACAATGTGAAAAAAATCTGTCCTTATTTTCTGCGGTTGCTAAGAGTTGTAGCATTGTAACTGCTAGCAGTGGCCAGTTACAGCATGTGCTCATTCAAACTAAACATAAAGCTGTTGCCTTTGCCCGTTGGTCAGGCAAGTAGAAACACAATTCCTACACAACACTAAGACAAGTATTTAACATTAAAAGACTAAAATAGCTGCAACAAGTTTTGCTTTACTTTTTTCAGACAAGCAGATGTTGATGATCACTCCGCTGGCTTTGCTGGGAGCTTTTAGCCAGGAGATGTAATGGCAGGGGTTAGATCTCAGAATTTCAGAGTACTACTAATACTCAGGACTGACATGACGTCATAAATAATGATGGAAAATTGTTCCTTTCAAGTAGAATATTACCCAAGATTGCAAGTTATTGGTTAATTTAATGCTGAGAGCAGACAAAAGCAAATCAAAAGTGCATCTATTGTACTGCATTCATGGAGTTTCTAACAATTGTGCGCTCAAGCTGGTCTTTCTAACTCACCCTTTAATGGTGGTTGTTTTTTTGTCACCCAAACCTACAGGAATATTTCTTACCATTGTCCACAAATTTCATTTATAGGAATTATTTAAGGGAAAAAACAACCATTGCCATTTACAAAGCCTTCAAATGAATATTCTGGGGTGTTGTGATGGCCGCATCTGCAGCCACACAATTAACATAAGAGTCGGTAACCCCATGCCCGGTCACATAGTAGTTTAAGTTGGACACATTTTGTTAACCACATTACACATATAGAAACACAAAAATGACCACACATAACTCTTTAGTTCATATAACATACTCAAGGTTTATTTAGCATTTGTTAATATTACATTAGTCTCTTTTGTAGTGCGCACATTTAGTTAACTTTTGTATGTTTACCAATGTTAAGTTATTTTGAGTTGTTTTAATTCTCTTTTCTGTTTTACCGGTGCTGGGGGGGGGGGGTCTATACTTTTGCTGCTGGGGGGGGTCTATACTTTTGCTGCTGGAGTCCTCTGGCTAGGATTAGACAAAAGATGGGTCCCAGGAAGCAGTGGCATTAAATACAGGAAGTGCCAATTAGGACTGTACCAAGTACCCACCACCTGAAGGGGAGATTCGGGTTATTTTAAATAGCCGTTTGTAGATTTAATTTGACTTAGTCTAGTACTTAAGATTCCTTTGACTTTGTTTAATAGGATGTTTATTTCAGTTAAGAGATTGCCAGGTTATTGGTTTCTTTTCAGTTAATTAGTATGTTAAATGTTTTATGTAATCCCCCGTGTGTGGAAACTGGTTTGATCACCCAGTATATATGTTCCCCAGTGTTCTTTGTTTGGTAGGTCAGTTTGAAGTTTGATTTGGTTTGGTTTGGTTTGGAACATTGTGAAGTTCTGTTAATTCATTTCAGCTAGTTCTGTTTAGTTGACCTCTTTTATGGGCCCAGAACTATTGTTTATGTTTTGTGACTTGGTTAAATAAAAAAAAAAAAACCCTTTTTGGGAAGAAAATACCTCTGCGTCCTCGTGCCTTCCTGCCTGGCCCCTTACAGGTGTCCTGGTGGCCGGGGGTTTAAAGGCGCTGATCATGTAATCACAGTGCTGCCAATTTAACTCCAGCAGCGACTTTTTTTTGGCTTTCCATGCCCCAGTTTTCTTCCTTCCTTTCCTGTCTAATAAAAGCAAAAAATGCCCAAAAATATCTAAATTGTTTGAGCGGTGGGATTTGTATTACTCCTAAATTGTTCTTTTCTTTGCAAAAAATCATCCTAGCCTATGACAACAAGCTGTAGCCGTCAGAGTGAATAAGGAAAGACAACAATGACAATGTATAGTATTTTGTTTACCACAGCAAAAAATTTCACCCAGATGTTCAGTTAACCTTTGGCTAAGCAGATAGTGTTGGATAATTCAGAACTCACATGAAAAGGGTAATTGCAAATGCCGGTCGTTTGTGTACCAGGATAGCTAATGTTTTCACAATTAATGTCCATAACAGCATCACCGCAAAGTATAGAGATATTTTGAAAAAGATGCTGCTGTCTTTCAGAACGCTCACGGCTTTATTGTCTGACTAAGCCAGCATTCACCTTTTGTGCTTATGTTTTGGTGGCATTCACTGATTGAATTCTTATTCTGCCAAGTTCTCCCTCTCCTCCCTTCACACATTTAACAAAGGCTCCTTCACACAGTGCGAGGAAGAGAGGGGAGGAGGGATGGAGGTGTAGAAAGAAGGAATGAAGGAAAAAGAAAAGTATAGAGAAAATGGAAGGGTACTGCATGACATTGCCAGCGAATTTTTTTAAAAGCATATTCAGAGAAAGCAGAAATGGGGGATTGGGGTTGGAAATGGACATAGGAAGCTGGTGGAAAGAAAGAAAGATACCACAAGACTGAAGCACTCAAAGCTGCAGGAAATGGCAGGCCTTTTTAGATTCAAAGCACATGGTATATCCCGAGATTATTGATTAGAAATGTCAGTAAGGGGAGAGAAAGCATTCACAAGCAAGACGCAGCAGGCAGAAAGAAAGAAAAGATAGAGGAAAGGGAAGCAGAGACATGAAATGGTGTAATAAGTGAGGATGGAGGGATTCAAAGAGAGAAAGGTTGAAGGGATAGAAAGGGAGAGAAACAGAGGGGTCAGGAGAGAGGTGGAGTGGGCTGTACTCAGAGGTGGGATGAGGGGAGAAAGGGAGAACAAGACAAAAGGAAGGATAAAAGAGGAGAGGAAAACATTTGTTTTTTAAGATCAGAGGTAGAGAGTGGCCAAGGACATGCGGTGCAGGAGAGGAAATCACACAAGACTTCGTCTGGAAGAAAATATTAAAGTCACACATGCTCACATGCACAGATACCTGTTCAAGTAGGACGACCTGGGAAATCAGAGGAGGCTCGGAGCGCTGCTGTCGTGTGTGTGTGTGTGTGTGTGTGTGTGTGTGTGTGTGTGTGTGTGTGTGTGTGTGTGTGTGTGTGTGTGTGTGAGAGAGAGAGAGAGAATGGGAGCATGTGCACGTGTTCATGTGTGTCTGCATGTAGCCTTCAGCATTTTAACAGGCTACTTGAAGCCCAGGGGAGAGCGGGAAGCGGGACTCCCCTGCACTACCTGTGTCTGGAATAAAAAATCTATTCAGGCAGTCAATGTGTGACCTCCAACTGACTGAGCAGCCATTTTTACTCCCAGCTCTCTGGGAGAGGGTCGGTTCTCTGCCCTAAATTTCACAACCTCCTCCGTTCATGGTGAGGTGCAGCATGGGCCACAGTTATTTTGAATAATTTCTGGCATGTTGTAAATTGAAGGTTATAGGATGTACAGTTCACATTTTAAAAAGGAGGAAGATTTCACTCCTGGTCTGGTCATTGTTACCACAAAAATCTAAAGCTATTGTCGCTTTTATCCTCTATTTTCTTGCTTGTATTCTGGTACAAAAAAACCCTCTCCCTGACTGTCTGCACATTTATGCTTGAGATGTATTTTTCCTGAATGTAGTATTCCTGCTAATAGCACCCTTTCCCACTATCTCATTCATCTCAAACCCGAAAAGCTTTTTCCTAACATATCAATTTACTTTAAAGCTGCCACAGCCTGCAACTTTACTGTTTCACTTCACTCTCACCGCTCTCATCAGGGTCCTTTCCAGCAGCAGCCAGCAGCTTTTTCAGCAAAATAGCTCAAAAAAAAAAAAAGAGTCAGTCAGTCAGACAAAGCTGGTGAACATAGTGGAGCATTTAGCAGCTAAAGAGCCAGATATTTCCTTCAGGAGGTGGTGGAAAGTAAAACACAGCTAAAAAGAGAAGGAATATTGGACTTTGCCAGATGGCCAGACACAAAACTCTAAATTAATGCTAATGTTGTACCGAATCTGATGGATGTGTGTGTCATGGAGCCTACTTTCTCCAATACAAATATGTTATTTCCTTGAGTCAGTGTTGGTTTGTATGCAGAAAGGATTAATACTTTTGTCAAAGTAGGCCTACAACTGAGTACCATTTAGCTCAAGATGAGGGGAGATTGATTACACCTGGGTCAAAGTGGTACTAATTCCAGAGAGCCTCCCTGACTGGACACAGACAGCAGGTGTATAAAAGAATTTGGAAGACAGCAAACCGGTTGGTCTGTTTTTCACTCTCCAGGAAAATGGAATAGGGCCAGTGCTTTGTGTATTGTGAAAGGTTTTACCCACTAATTATCTGCAGAGGATCTTAAGTGATAGACCTAATGAAAGTGTTTTTGTTTCTCCTTTTTTGTGGCCAGTCTGAATACATTTTTTTTTAAATCTGAAAAATCAATGCCTGCATGCTGGTCCATCCTTCCCACTCACACTACCAACCACTCTCAAGTACAACAATGTGAATAAGCAACTTTTTGCTAACAAGTTCACCATATTAACTTCATAAGGCAATTAATTGTCAATGTTGTGTTTACAGCTTGTTTCCGCTGCCCCCAAGTGGCCAAAAAAATCAGTTAATTCAGGTGTGAAAGTCCTAAATAAAGCTATAAACAACCTTATTTTATTTGGCCCACATTGTGCCAAGTATTAAAATAGCCTAACATTTCAAAGGATGTACTCAAGACCTTCTCTTGAAGCTGTACTGCAGGTTCTTGAAAAGGGATTTCAGAATACATTGTAAGATATGTTATTTGTGACCAGAGGGAAGTTGTGGTCAATTCAGTTCCTGGGGTTTTAAAAATGGTATTAAAAGAAACGTTGTCGTCTTTTCCATCTGTGGCTGTACAGAGTGGGACCATTTTTTTTAGCAGACTCTCTGTCCAGTTTCTTCTTTCACTTTCTAATTAGCAAAAACAGTGTAAAACAAAAGAGCAGCTGCACTAATTGCATTGGTGGCTCCTCGTAGTCCATTATGCAACACAAACTGAATGTCCTCTCAAGTCTTTGAGCAGGGTTTGACATTGTTTAGTTTTATTTAATTATTTTGCCCATCACCAACCTCTATGGATGACACTTAATTTGTATTACAGTAATTTTGTTATTTTGGTGCTTATTTTCCATTCTGTGTGGAGAATACACACCAAAGACAAAATGTCTCATTAAGCAACTATTAAGAACTAATGTCATCATGACCTGTACAAATAAAACTATTCAAAGCTTTTGTGGTGTGTTTGATGATTTATACATAAACATGGGAGTTTGTGCTGTTGTGAGGGTTTGCAAGCATGAGAAGGATGATGAGGCAGAGCCTCAGGAGGTTAACTGAGGAGAAAGCTCTCTTAAGGGATAGTTGTGGTCTGTGTTGTTGTTTGTTCTGTGATTCTGCGGGTGAGAGGGAGAAGAAAGGGCCAAAGACAAAGCAAAGAGGATGTGAACGGTCATTATCTGAGGATGAGCTTAAGTGTGCTGAGTTTGTGTCTGAGCCAAACCAGAACCAACAAAACCCTCTCAAGGAGACCAATGGCAATCCAAGCCCCCTAAGCAGCATTAAAGGGCACTAAAGCTGTCTTAGCTCAGTTTACACACTTTCCAATTCCTGTGGGATTGGAAGATGAGAGACTATGAGTCTGTCATCTTTTAAAGCATAATCTCTACAAATGGTTATCAACCAGAATTGACTGAATACCAGTCAACCATCCAAGCAAACAAAAAGCCGTAAAGTCCAAAACAGAAGACTCTATCGTAGCGTATTAGCTGTCTTGCACCATCCACTTTTATTTAACCTTCTCTGTCGGAGTATAAACTTCTCCATAAAAGAGGAATGGTTTGCCAACAGTTATGAAACAGGAGTCAACTGTACAAATATGTAATTTGAATTAACTATGTAAACTTGTCCTCTTAGCGACCTAGCTAACAAGTTTGCTGACATTTAGCTACGCTGAAGAGCTTTTTTTCCCTCGTCAGTAACTGTTTATTGAATGAAATGATGCACAATCTTGACAACAAAATGCCAACAAAGTAACTTTACTGTCACACTTTCTGCTGGTGTGGGCACTAATGGTGAGAAGTGTTAGAGAGGAGGTTTTTAATGGCCGTGCTGTTCCTCTCTATGAAGATGATTGGACATTAATAGTCACCTGGTAGCCAAGCAGCTGATGAATGAGCCACTGAAGGTGAAGCATGAATGAAGCAGCTGATGCCAATCAGCTAATGAAAACGCGACGTTAATGCTCTTCCTACACAATGCTCCTTTTTTTATTTCCTTTTGTAGCGTGGATCCAAGTTTTCATGGTTTTGTGTTTGCAGTCATAATAAATGTTGTGAAAGAAAGCCTGTATTCTATGATAGTTGATTCCAAGAGCAGCTAATGCTAGAGGTTCACTGTGCCAACATTTGGTATGGAGGCCATGCTGAACAGTGAAAATGCAATTCCCAAGTGAAACAGCGCTTGGATGCAGGAACTTGCAAATATGAACACGAGTGTAACAACTGTGCATGAAAGACATGATGAAGATTGAAAGCACCATGAGCCAACACAAGTTTGGGTCCTAAATTTACAGCCTGTGTAGCTGTGAAAGAGAGCTTTTATTAGTGTGTGCCCCTTGACATATACTGAGCCACTAGGGGGCTCTGGGGAAAGAGATAACCCCTAACCCGTAACCCTTTCCCCAACACTGCCTTTAATCTCTGCCATTAATTTATCTTTGTGTGCTTGTGTGTGCAAGCATTTGTGGGTATGAACATGTGTGCCCTGGACGTGTACATGTGTGTATGTGTGTGTACAGCCCTGCAATCCATAACAAGAATGTTCTACCTTGCCCCTGATTTGAACCCCCTATATCATGCCTTATTGTCTACCACTTTCACACACTCTCTCTCTCTCTCTCTCTCTCTCTCTCACTCACTCACTCACTCACTCACTCACTCACACACACTCACACTCACACTCACACTCACACTCACACTCACACTCACACTCACACACACACACACACACACACACACACACACACACACACACACACACACACACACTAATCAGGGCTAGGCAGCCATTGTAAGAGGCAAAGGTCTGCAGGGCTGTTTGATAGCAGATTAGGCAGGTGTGTCAGACAAGGGACCAGGCCACACAGCAAGCAGTCACATGCTGAATCTACACACACAGACAAACACACACATACACACCTACACACACACATATACACACACACACACACTCATCCAGTCACAGTTTAAAGGAGGAAAACATATGTGAATGCATGGGCACACTCTGAAAGAAACTCAAAACAAACCTTTTTGAAGCCAGACCTCCAAGGTCAACACTGTTGTTGCCAGCAGGTAACAACTCAGATGATAGAATATGGCAGTAGCAGTAGCAATTATTAGAAAACAAAGTAGAATCTTAGATAAATAGATATGTTTTTAAGAATTAAGCTGTGGCACCCGACTTGGTAGTTTAAGTCTAGAGGCATGAAACTGCAGCACAGCTTGCGAGGGGTTGGAATTTTGGGGAAATACGTTATCAGTTAGTTTGGTAGCGGCTGGCATCAGTCATGACCAATCTTATCATCACCGCCTTTACTTCTCTGCAAAAGCTGTGCACTCTGAATTTCCTGATGAGAGCAGTCTTCGGCGCATCTGCCACAAAAGCTTCTCCCAAGGGGATTCGATGTCCTTGTGCAGGAGGTGCAGAATCGACACAAGTAAATACACGGCGCCTTAAATTAAATTAACTTGGGGAGGAGATAACGCTTTTGCTTACCCTGGTGCGGTGGTCCAAGGAGAACTGTGGCTTTGTAGGAAACACTTCAGTGAAAAGCAACACAGGACCAGAGGTATTGACTATTGACCGTGGCATTGGGACAACCACAAGCCATTCATGATGCACATAGAGAATTAAGTCAATAATTCACACCACAACCTCATAAATACAGTGAAATAAAAAACGTGTTTTACTTACTGTATATCAAATTGACTGACATATCATCCATAAGATGGTTCTGTATGCTTTTTAATAGAGTCTGTTCATGTGCACATTCTTGATAAATCCATGATAATAGCATAAGTCAGGTTTATTCTATAAACCACTGGCCATGTGCTGTGCACCTCGGGGATGGTCTAAGCAGGTGGGAAGCGCAAAGTACACAAATGCTTGACATCAAAATTGCACTGTGGTGCCTGATAATAACCGACACACCCCCACTGTGCCTGTCCTGAACGTCAATAAAAAACAGCCGTGTGGAGGTGAGAACACAGCTTGTTTGTGCATGCAGTAAAAACACCACTTCACTAAAAATCCTGGCTGCGTGCCATCACAAAATGAGAGCCCCAAGTATCATCCATCTTTTGACAATAAAAGCCCAATTTGTAATTTAAATTCATGAATGCTAATTCCTGTGTTGCTCTCGGAAAGACTTGCTGACTCAGTCCTTTGACCCTTTGGAGCCATTTACACATTAAACCTCATTTGAATCCACGATTTGAAGTTTTTTGTAGAATTTAGTTGATCATGATAATTCAGTTTAGAGTTTTTTCATATGAAACAATGTCCTGGGTGGCGCATGTTATTTATTACAGCTAAACCACAAAAAGAAGTACATCCTGCTGTAAATTATGCTGAAATTGGTTACATCAAACAAATGCACACCGAATGTGACAGTAAAATGTATAAGTGGTCAGAAATAAAATGCCATTTGGCCCTGTCTGTATGTAATATATTACAGACATTAGCTAAAAGTTTTTTTTTGTGTTGTTACCATGAGTCTAAACTAAGAACAACATAAGAAGTTGACTTTGCATTGTTCTTCATGGTACCAAAGCAAAGCAAATCATATTACACTGAATCAAAATGTATCAGATCAGATTAAAAATAAATTTTCAATTATAAAATCACAGACCAGACCAAAAATATTTTCCTTTTCTGATTATTCACGATCATAAACAGCCATATTTTAAGCTCTTTCAATCTTTCATTTGTTTCCAGTGTTACCTCTTTCACTTCACTTCACTACACATGATCTTCACATGACCCCCCGGCGATAATTAACAAGGTAGAAATAGGAAGGAGGATGCAACATGAACATAAATAGAGAAACAATATGTTGTTATGATTTGAGCATCACACTATGAATGTGTCTATCATCCACCAACTGGAACAGTCCTTCTCAGCCAGATATTCAGTCAACAGTTTAAATCAAACAACTTTAATGACAGAGGTAACAGAAATTGGGGGGAAAAAACATAGTTAATGTGTGCTAATGTGCTGAGAAAACAGGACCACGAATGTGCTTTGGTTAAAACAGCGGAGGAGGATAATCACAATTAAGGCCACTGATCTCAGAGTGTTAATTATTTTAACCTTTATTTGTCTGGGTGAGGTTTGCTTACATGCATTGACCTGCGGGCGCTGCCAGCTGGAAGCTGCAATCTCAGTCATCCACTAACTAAGCAGTTAGCTGGTCTACTGATGCATTTGATAGTTTAGTGCTGTGCTCATCGGCACTTTGGCACTAGAGGTTCAGTGTTTCAGATTTCTGTCACTGAAAAAGGGAATATATGACTTAGGATAGCGGTTTGAATGGGTATGATATTTTTACTTATTACATTTTTTTATGTGACTCAGTTTTTGCACAACTATTTGTATTGTACTGTTTATTGAAATCCTTGGGCGTCCAATGATAAGCGAACAAAAATAACAAATGCATGTGGTTCCATATTTTCCTAACAGTCCTCCTAGAATAAATTTCACAACAGTTGCATCAGGGCCATGAAATGAGGCCAAGGTTGTACAAGTATAAAATTTAGGTCTAGTGAGTATTACATATGTCTCTGGAAAGAACAATTCTTCTTCCCAATTAATTCAGTGTGGTCAAGACTGAGACAGGACCATAAAAAAAAATAGTAAAGCTAACTGTTGCATTTTGATAGCAGTGATCATATCGCACAGCCAGCACTGTGCACAAGAGAAAAAGCAGTCACATAACATTTGTGTCCAAATCAATGACCTCTGTCTGACCTCTCTGATACTGCTCCCTTCCTCTCACACAAACAGACACACACACACACACACACACACACACACACACACACACACACACACACACACACACACACACACACACATGTTCTGGTGGTGTTGCTGATGTTGGCACATTTGTGCTCTGGGACAAGAGCTGCTTCATTGACACTGATTACCGCTTTATCCTTCCCCTAGCAAACACCAGCCAATCACCCTGCATACCAATGGACTACACCAACCAGAGAGAGATAAAGGGAAAGAGGGGAAGGAGGGAAAATAAATGAAAAATGAATATAAGAATGAGAGATGAAAGGGAAAAGAGAGGAAAAGAAACTGGGAAGTAAGCAGGCCTGGGCAATATTAGCACACATTTTGACAACATTACAATATGTCACAATATAAATCTTTTTTTTGTTAAAGCATGACCACGATCATCCCTTACCTTAACCAAGTGTTTATTATTGTAACCATAGCAACGAAGGTCCCCTAAACTTAGCGAAATAGCCATTTTAATGTGCCTAAACCTAATCAAACCTTAACCATATTGTCACATCCTAACATGTATTTTGGTTTAACAGTGATTTGTAACATTTTTTGAAGGCACAGAATGATTTTGTCCTGCTGATAGTGGTGTCAGATCAGAAAACACTTCTCATCATGAACAAATGACATGTTTTGTCGTTTCTTGTTTACTTATTGGTTTTTGCATTTACCATTGTCACGAAATTGTCAATTGTGACCACTATGGCCACTGTTCTGCAAAAGCCACATAATCTCACTTTAAAAGACTGTAATATTAAACTAACAAATAGCCCAAATTGGAGTTTGACTGGAAGGTCAAAAACGGGTATTTCAGAATTCCAGCCATAATGGCTAAATATGGAAAATCTTCAGGATTATGTTGGAGGGGTTGTGGCCACCAAGGAGACCTCTCACATACATTATGGGCCTGTCCAAATCTGCAGGGGTACTGGGAGAATGTTAAAAAGGAAATAGAACTAATCTTACACACAAAATTAAGCTTTAACCCAAAATTATTCATCTTAGGCATCCCCTTAGGATATCAAATGGGGAAAAAGAAAATATATTTATTAAGGACCCTACTTTTAATAGCCAAAAAAAACAAAAACTATTACAATCCTATGGTTGCAGCAACAACCCCCAAACATAAAACAATAGCTACAAAAGGTGACTGAGGTTTTCATTCTGAAAAAGGTCACAGCTAAAATACAGCTAGAAATGGACATTTTTATGGACATATGGTCACCATGGATATTAGCCATATCAAAAACAAAGAGCTAAAATATAGAAAATTGCTTTTTTTTAATGTTATTGTTGTTTTGGTATTTTCTTCAGGTATATCAGGTTTGTTGTTGTTGTTGTTGTTGTTGTTGTTGTTGTTGTTTCCTTGGGTTTTTGTTTCTTATTCATATGTCTCTCTTTCATGAAATTCTTCTGTATATAAGAGAATGTGGAGATGTTTATTTACTAAATTATGGAATGTATGAATTGTATGGCACAAAGAAAAAGGGAAAAAAAGGAAAAAGGACTGTAGTATGATTGGCTAGAAACAGCTTTGTTTCTGGGACTGGCTATTTGTGCATTATTAAGCAATGCTCCGTATCAACCCCACCTTCTTCTTCATACTGTGGAATTGTTTTGAGATACGTGTATATATACATAGTTTCTATCCGCCAATAGAATTGGGTATAAAAGACATTTAAGAGGTGAAAAGAGGGAGCAAAAAAATTAAAGATTAAAGGTTACACTCACAGCAGTTAATAATAAACCATGTTTGGTGAGCAGACTCTTACCTGATTTATGCCACTGCACAGTTCATTGAGCTACAACCTTCTGTCAACTCAGCATATTGGACGTTCACACTATGATTTTGTTAACTACGTAGGATCACACTGAGCTATAATTCTGTTCTGTCAGTTCAATACAGAAAGATAGAATTCAGCATGTCGGCCTTTTCCTGCACACACACAGGTCAGTGAAAGGTACAAGTCTTTTCAGAGCAGGACGACTGTAGCAGCAATAAGTTGAAGATGGAGAGGAGTTGAATCTGCAGAAGTTAACATTCACGGCCACATCGATGGGCTTTAGATGTGTCAGACGAGGGCCTCCTGAATGAGTCACAGTCCGCAGTCTGACGAGAGCTGATAAGACCTGACGGAGGACCTGCTTTTCAATGGGAGACGGATGGAGTTGGAACAAAACACATGACACACACACACAACCATGCACACATACAAAACCTGTCCATACACACACACACACACACACACACACACACACACACACACACACACGATAGAAGTATAGTGTCAGGCAAATGAAGAGGACTCGGGTGAATTATAATAATATCATTGTAAAAACATGGGAAGATTCTGTCAGTCACAGTAGGTAAACGGATCTAAAATACTGCAAATACTACTCAAATATTTATTGAATTACTATGAATTCTTCAGAAGAGAAAAAGCAGAATTGGAGATTTGCTCAGCTTTAAATAATGCCAACGTTTAGATAAACTATAAAGCAAATTGTAATCTAAGCAGACAACTAAACTCTCAATCCAACTTCAAATTCTGTTGGTTTTTGTATTTAAAAAAATAATAAACTTACTGACAATAAAACACAATAATCACAAACATTTTCATCACTCTTTTTTTAGATGGACATTGTTGTGCAAGGACGAACACAGTACAACAGATGAAGTTGTTATGTTTAATAATGGGAGGACCGGCTGTGTTTGGAGAAGCATGGAGGGAGACTTTTGGAACTAGTGTTATACAGAAACACTTTTGCCAATTCAATCCTTCATATTGGCAAAAGGAGCGTTTCGTGACCAAACTATTCCAATTGCTTCCCCTGTTGAATTGCAAGATGTCTTGGGACAGCTTGATGCCATATGTGACTGCCTGGATATGAACCAGGGTCTTTAAGCCAGTAAAAGACTCCACTGTTTAGACATTACTGAACATCTCTATTAAAGCTGTACTGTTCCAAAACAGCAACTTCAGGCAAGCATGCTCGGTTTGTTTATGTACTTTCCAAACCAAGAACCAAACCCTTGCCTTTATCACTTGTAGCAACATCCACCATCTCTAAATGTCTCTCTCCTCTTGCTTAGAAAAACAGATGACGCTCTGACATGATGGCAAACATCTTCCATTTATGGCACAATTAATATGCTAGGACAGCCTAATTGATTTCCAGTAGGATTTATGCCATTTAGCTGGTTATTTATGCTGTAATTTGAGCAAATGTTAAATATCTAATGAAAATCCAAATGAAGGGTGCTGACAGAGAGAGTAGGAGAAATGAAACAGAAATAGACTTTAGCGTATTGCTGTAACAGCAAGACTGCAGTTAAAAACAAAACAAGTCTATCTGAAAGATATTGTACTACAGTATATCACTTGTCCCATATAGGAGCAGCCTGGTGAAGTGAGCAGACTAATTGACCATTTGCTAAACCCTGCCCCCCTTTGTTACTGTTGCTGCCTGCCAAGCTTTCCGTAGCACTGCACATATACTGTATATGTGCAGTGATAACAGCGGCAGATTTAACCAGTGAAATTCATAGTAATTTTTAAAACAATGGGCATTTGATTTCACACAGAAAGAAACAAAAGCAGGCTTCTCATTTCTAGCTGACGACTATGCTTTTTTTTTTTTTTGGCTGAAATGACAACTGTTGCTGGCACATTTTATCAGCTGTAGCTAACTAGTGTAAGCTAATGCCATTACATTAGGATGCATTAAGAGAGTTGGACGTACGGCACCGCCACTCAGCTTTGCTGCCAATTTGTTCCAGTGGCGACACGCGGTATTGCAACTGAAAAATCCCCTTCGGCCCAAAAAGCCTTATAAAGGAGACATTCGTAAAACTTGCACGTGGGAGAAGTTTGTCTCAAAGGCTTTCTGGCAGAAAGGTCTTTCTAACATGTGGTTAATGGTTAGGTTTGCGGAAAGATCATGGTTTGGGGTAACATGACCTCCTCCTTTTTATACTACATCACCTGACTTCCTAAAGACTTTCTGTCAGAAAGCCTTCGAGGCAGTCTTCTCCCATGTGCGTAAAACTTGTGACAGGACACTCAAACTGCAAACAAGGTCATCTATTACTATTTGTATTGTAATTTTTTTTAATTCATACATTTAAATCGCTTTCCCAGAGTCAAGCGATTTTTTATTAACGTGATGTCATCCTAATGTAAAGTCTATGGGCCAAGCATTCTCTTAATACATCAATGGCTAATGCTAACGCTAAAACTCCATGAGTTGGTTGAAAACTCTGCTTCCAGCTGATTCGACGAGAACCCTGCAACTATCGTTACTCTAAACTCTGATATAGGTGCATCTTGGCTTCCACAGGATGGATATTCTGGTCCTGAGCTGCTATTTTTCTTACATAACCTGTAAACCCACTAAATAATGTTGTTTGCTGATGACATGCCCCTTGTCTCTGGAAATAATGCTAGGTTACTACTGTTGGAAGTAAGGTAGTAAGCTGGGCATGCTAGCATTTGCAGCTTGCGTTAAAGCAGACAAACACTGTTTAATCCATTCCTTACATTTTTACTCTTGTGTTTTTGGTTTTGAAAAGGCTCAAAAAAGACACAACCCTCCAAACTCTTTAAATGCAGAGTATAGTTCTTATTAAAGCCCCATTCACTTTAACATGCGGAGAAATCCAAAGCTTGAGAGGCCTGCCGTGACTAGTTACAGTTGCTAAGCTATGATTGGACAATCGCGATTTAGGGTTTATCGAACAGTCAATTGCTCTTCAGTCATGGGCCCAGGATAAAGTCCCCATGTTGATTAAGCATCCACCCTGCTGAGGAACCCTTGAGCAAGACACCAAACATCACATAACATAACATGCCCTTGAGCAAGGCACTTAACCAGGTGTGAACGTGTGTTTGGAGCAAGGTGTTCCTATAAAAAAGAGTGGGGAAAACATTTTTGTCAGCAAAACTATAATACCGTGGTTAAATAAAACCACATTGTTTTTAAAAAACATAATTTCCATTCATTTGAATTGTGCCAGTGCAGATTTTTATACTATGATTGCTTGTTATACGGTTTAACCAAGCAGACACTGAGCTCCATTGCTCCCCTTTCCCGCTATGATAAAGACTATGCTCAGTTTAAGAAATAACACCCCAAAGGAAAGTCTTTGTGATTATATCTGTGATTATAGATATGATGATGATGTTGATGGCTACCATCTGCAGCACCTAAGCACCTACAATCACAGTCACAAACAGAAGACATGCTGGAGGGTATTATTGCTTTTACACATTGTCTTGCGACACAAGTGGCATCTGATTTTTTTTTTTTCATATAATACCTTAGCCCCAAAACAACAGCAATTAAATATTTTGTTTTGCAGATGTGTTAATAAAAAATGAATTAACATCTCATCTTTCATTAATAAGATTTCTTTTTTTTTTTTTTTTCTAATTCCATTACAACTGAAACTCTTGGCAACAAATCTGGGGTTCTGTCACAGCTGTGATATGTTTGCAAGTATAACATTCATTCATTCATTCATAGCATTTACATAAGTGTCATTATGTACCATGACACACAGACAGAGGAGGTAATTGTAGAGTAATTGTTGATGCAGCTGCAACCTTTATAGACACAGGGCTTGACTTTTCTGCTGCCTGTTCTGTTTGACTCCTCACCTAATATATCACAGAACTGTTTCTTACACTGGGCAACAGCTCTCCTGCAACCAGAAAAACGTGGTACCCAGGGACACTAATTTCATTTAAGGTGCCATTATATTCATTCCCACAATATGATATTCAGTTTCCTCCTGGGAGAAGATTTTGCGGTGGATCTTCTCCAGGCTTTTCACTCCGTCACGAAAGAGCAACAACACAAAGCGCACTGCTTCTACGGAGAAAGAAAACACTGCAGGAGATTTGATTGGTTACGACTGAAGGCGCACCACCTCACTGCTCCACCACCGCGTGAACCACACCTTTGGACTCAAACTTACCAAATATCAGTTTTGTTTTACAACAGGCCATTGACTCAGGTTTGTGCTGTTTTTTACCTGACACTGCTCTGTAGCTAACCCTGCTCTCTGACCTCCCTGGAAAGGCACAAGCAAAAAGATTATTTTCCCCGCAGGGATCAATAGAGTATAAGAAAAAAAGCTTACATTGTATTTTCTGCTACCTTGGTTTATATACACACAAGAAACCAAGAAAAAAGGAGTCTTTTAATGATTTGGTGATTTAGAGAAAAGAATGCTGAGATACCACCAACACACTACGTGATATACAGGTGATACAGGTCTTTAAAATCCTGACATGACATGTTGTCCTTTTCTGTGTGCTGACATCAGCGCTAACACAAAAACAGGCACATTTCTCTCCTCACTCTCTATTTCGATGCATCACTCCATGAACACAAACACATCTTGTGCCTCAAGGGTTTATGGCTTGATGTAGTCCCATTTCTTCTCAAAAGACACACCTTCTATAATGCATGTATGTAACCAAAGCTTTCTCAGTCTCACAGTCCATCAAAAGTATGGTCAGAGTGTGACTGCATGCAGGGGTACAGTACAACACACATTATGGTGTTGTGTAAAATATCAGCTTGTGCTAGAGACAGAGAGAAAAAGAGTACTTACATACATGGATGGTGAAGTGTATTTGTGCATCAATTTGCGGACAGCTGAACGTGTGTGTGTGTGTGTGTGTCAGTCTGTTTTATCTGCATGGTATGGCGCTGCAGCATATATGATTTAGTTAGTAATTAGGGAATAGAGACGTATCCAATTATTGGGGTTGTGAAATATCACCCTGTCTCAGTAGTTATTCCAGTACTGTCTGCACCCTGCCTTATTATTACACCAGCTGCATATATGATTAGGTGTTCGTGTTTAAAAGAGAGAGAGAGAGAGAGAGAGAGAGAGAGAGAGAGAGAAAATACAGTATATGTGTGTGTCCAGGAAAGGCGGCACCTACAAAGGAAACTCATTGCTGCTCATTGTAGATTATAGGCAGCAGGACCACATGCCCGTAGGAGCTGCAGCCAAAGCCATTGCTGACAGTCCCATGACACCTTGTGTGTGTGTGGGCCAGGTTACTGCCCATGGAGTGAAAAAAAAATCCATCTTATATATATATTTTCTCTTCCTGTCTGACTTTAAGTACATGGATACACACACACAAAGATAAGTAGGGGGGGGGGGGTGAGTACATCTGCACAATCATATCTTACCTACTGAAAAAAGCCACTGCCGCTCTGTCTGTCACCGGTGGAAACAAAGAACAGGGACTGTTCTATGTCAGCAACTGGAGAGCTGCTATCTCCAACCATCTGGGAGAGGTAAAAGAGAGATACTCTGAGGAGCTCTGTCAGAAAGAAAAAAAAATAAAAGAAAAAAATAAACAGATTTCCGATGTGGAGGTAGACAGAGCGAACATTCACTCCATAGAGAGGGGTCTGATATAAACGGCAAGATGGCTATCTGCTCTGTGCAGAGGTGATGACAAGAGAGACTGTAGAGTGTGGATGACACAAGTGTACTCACGTTTATTTTGCAAGCACAATATGCAAGTATACAATATATTATGCATGCAAAAGTGAGTCACAGGCTGAAATTTGATTTGCATTTCATTTCCGTCATATTTTGTTCCTAGACACAACATCAATGCAAAGTAAAAAATATTATAGAGTGTGTATTAATCTCCCTGTAGACTCCTTTGTTTTGTTCCTACCTTGCACACAAACATACACCTGCCTCCAGCCCCTCCCTTTATAGTCTCTACCAGGCACGCACATACACTCTCTCATACACACACACGAGAGAACAGGTGATGAAGCTAGTGAAGCATGTGGAAATAATTTACAAGTTACACATGGGAACTGGAGGACAGAGGCTACTCGTGTATTCAGGAACGCGCAGGGACACATTTGTCATGTCCTGCAGCAACACTGTGCATGCGATAAGGGTGCAGTTTTGGAGTATTTTTGAGATAGTAGAAATGTTTATAGCACATCAGAGCGCAATAAAAACTCAAGCTTCTCTCATATGCCCGTCTTGAGATATGCACGCTGTTATCACTGCTGACGGTTGCCTTGAACTTGCATACACAGACTCCGCTGATCATGTAGAGAATTCCACAGCTCTGACAACAAAAACCATGCCACGGTAACAGCCGCCTATCGCCGCCAGCCGCCCTGCGCGCACCTGATTGGATCCTCTGATTGACTGGCGTATTCCTCCGCGGTTCCCATTGGCTCGGGGGTAATGGACCCGTGACTGTGCTCCAGTAAAACCCGCTGAAGGCGGAGCGCGCCGACTGAGGCGGAGCTCTCCTTGGTACTTAAATGGAGCTGGCGCTGAAAGAAGTCAAGTACTAGCACGCACGACAGCCGGAGCGCCCGGTGCGCGGTGCGAAGAGTGACAGACAAGTGTGAGAAGAAAGAGGAGAGAAGAAGAGAAAGAAGGGGAGCAGGGGACCAGTGCAGCCCTCTGTACTAATGGACCATAAGGATATTTAACCATTTGCCCGGGGAGCGCACAGGTATCCTCTTTTTCTCCAGTTTCTTTTCATTTTGCGCCGTGCGTAAAGACACAGGACTTGCCTTTATTCACAGTGCTTTCTCTTCCCTCACTCTTTAATAGCTGCAAGCCTCCGACTGTTTTTCTCTCTTTTCTCCTTTCCTCGTTTCTTCTGCATGGGAACTACAGGCTCATTCCACTGGAATTAATGATTGACTAATGGTGTGAAGGGGGCAAGGGGCAGTGGATCATTGATTGTGTTAGTGTACTCTTTCGGCTCAATAACACGAGAGAGCTCTTGCCCCTTTGTACAGGTGACTGCTCAGAAGTGTTGAGTGTTTTCTTAGCCCACTCTCTTATCTATCGAGCAAATGGATTTAAAATGCAGCCAAGCGTTTGTGAATTATGTGTCTTGTTATATGAAAGGTGTTTGTATTTTACGCTATTGACAACCCCCCCCCCCCCCCCTCTATCCCTCTCAAGCACCGCAGTCCATGCCTCTGCCTTGCCAGGTCATTGATGGGAAATCAACTGGATCGGATCACCCACCTCAACTACAGCGAACTGCCCACGGGGGATCCGTCCGGGCTGGAGAAGGACGAGCTTCGGGTCGGCGTCGCCTACTTCTTCTCTGACGAAGAGGAGGAGGTGGACGACCGCACTCCGTCCGACTGCGGCTTCACCAAGGACCACAGCCCGGCCGAGGAGGGACCCTTCTCGGTCAGCGAGGTGGAGTACTCAGCCTTCTGCTCCCAGGAATGCATCTTCTCCAAGCTGCGGGAGAACGAGGAGTTGAATGTGTACTCGGCCAAAACTTTGCTGACTATGTGCAAACCGGGGGACCTGCTGGAGCTGGTGGCCACCGCGCAAGCCCCCCACTGGGCCATCTACGAGCAGGACGACCAGGTCATTCATCTGCACAAGGGCGAGATCCGCAAGGATAGCCTGCTTGAGATCAGCAACGGCCGCCACGGGAGGATAGTCAACAATCGGTACCGGTACCGACCGCTTCCTCCAGATCTAGTGATGCAGAACGCAGTGGGACACCTGGGCCTGAGCAGCGAGGAGATATGCTGGACCAACTCGGAAAGTTTCGCAGCCTGGTGCCGCTTTGGGAAACGGGAGTTCAAAGCCGGGGGAGAGGCGCACTCAGCGGAGCAGCAGTATTTCCTCAAAGTGCATCTGTCCGGCAGCGGGGTGCACACTCTGGTCTTTCGCAGCCTGGAGGACATGATCCGGGAGAGGAGGCGAGTGGACGCCAGTGGAATTCTCAAAGAGCTGTCTTTGGTTAACGGGGGCAAGGAGTGATCAGGGATTCCGTTTGATATCCTCTCCTCCACCCCCACCTCCCCAGCCCCCACCCCCGCTGCCTCTTCTCGCCAACGCGCACGGACGCACAGTTTTGCGCGCACACAAACGTACCCGCACACACGCACACAAGCACACAGACGCACACACATGCAAGGACCTGTTGGTTTTGGACTGTCTGTTTGTTACGGATGGACCTCGGGCTGCGTCTGGACGGACCACAGGAGCTCTGTGGAATTTCCATCAAATTGTAGAGTGTTGAAAACTGAGAGAGAGCGGCCATAGAAACAGACAACGCCCCTTCAGATTACAATTCGTGCCGAGTGGGACACACGACTTCTACTAAACCCATTGCCCCGAACAGCGAAATCACCTTTACAAACCGCACATAGCGCACACGGCTCGGTTTGGTTTTTCTGTTTAATTTCTCGGGATAATGGAATTGGCCCCTTCTCGGCATAGGGCGCCTGCTGCGGCAGACCAGACGGTGAGACCGGGAGAGGGAGAGATGGGGTGGGTGGGGGGAAAGATGAAAGATAGGATCTGGGATGGCTCTCGAAAAGTCTCCCTTCTATTTTTTTACTGTTAGCTTTAAGACCGGGACTGACCATAACACAGATCCACTAATTCATAGACCTCTGACAGTCCCAGATGGCTACGCAGTTGCCTAAACAAAGCATTTGGCTTGTTCAAGCTCCCCTTTTGCCATAACAAGAGTACTGTCATTTTCACAATGCTGTCATCCTGCTCCACAGCACTGGATGTATGTGTAAATTGTATTCATATATTGATTTCAATTTGAGTCCCTTATTTTTGTATTTAAGTTTAGTGGATTTAACCCTGATCTCTTTTTTGGTTCAAATAAATGGACGTTGAAATATGAAAATAATCCCTTGGTCCAGCAGGTGTTGTTTGGCCACACATAACTACTTACACACAAAGGCATGCTCTCTCACTCTCACTCACACACATACACACAGAGGAGTGTATGAATTATTGATGTTCCAGTGCCTCCTGACCTGCCTCAAGCCAAATAGGCTTCATATATCTCCACAGTATTTGGAGGCAGTAAAATGGTCATCTGCATCAAACCCATAAAGGCTTTATGAAAAATCCATATGGGATCTGGGAGCTACAGTATATAGGCAGTTGTATAGAGTCAATGGGAACCTACAGTATTCGCCACAGGCTATTTTTCCATGCGTGGGTTTTATCCTTCTGGTATTTAGACATTCATAGGCATGTTGATCTCCTGATTATTTGTTTCTCCTTCTTCACAGTAGCGTTACTAAACTGAAGCTGGCTTCTTAAATCATATTTAGCATCTGCATTGTGAACAAGATGTCCTCCAGATAATGCTTATCATGAGGAAACACACTGTGTTGTTATGGCACCTGTGTTGTATTAGTTTGCAGTGGCTTTATCTCTGGATTGATGCTTCTCTGCTAGGAGAGTCAGACAGCACCGTCCTTTTCTGTTGTGATGTGTAGTATCAGTGAAGGTGGGATCAATCGCCTCAGTAGTCCAAAGACGCCCGTCTACCTTCGCTTGTCTCCTTACATCTGCTTAATTGAGTCTGAAAGGACCAGAGGGTAGATTTATGGAAAGGTTCTGCCGTAATGTGTGTCTTTGCTCTGCCTGGCAGCCTGCTACACCTGTGATTCATTTTTGATTGTATACATAAGCTGAAGAGGTTTTCAGAATATAATGTTGCCACTATAGAGCTTGTCTGGTTGAATCCTCACCTCTAGGGTACTCGTGATTTTAGCCTCAGTGTGGTGATACATAACAGAGCTGCTGTTGATTTGGCTAAATCCAACTGGAGAGGAATGGCAGACAGTTTGTGTGTGTGTGTGTGTGTGTGTGTGTGTGTGAGAGAGAGAGAGAGAGAGAGAGAGAGAGAGAGAGAGAGAGAGAGAGAATGCAGGGAAACCAGCATGCATGCAGGGTTACCCATGTGTGTGTTTGTTGTCTCTGGTGGGACTTGCTTGGTGTAGATGATGACAGGTCTTCTGCACATTCTGTATGTGTGTTGTTTGAGTGTGCAGATGTTGCGGTCTCATCCCTCAGACATGTCAAAATACAGACTAATAAGCCTGTGAATCTTGTAAATGTGCCTTGAGAAGATTTTCTCCAGCTATTGACCCAAATACTTTATTCTATCGGCTTTGCTGTGAATATATTGACACATTTCTACTCTTGTTAACTCCCTTTCCTCTAATTCTCTTTAGATTCTGTTTGGCTGGCATTTCTCCAGTCTTGCCCTGTATTGCTTTACTCTCCTCACCCTTGTTTCTCATTGTCTCACCAAAGCCAAAAATCACCATTTCCATTCCTTTACTGCCGGCACAGCAAAACACAAATTCTGTTTCGATACCCACTGTTTTTTTTTTTTTGTAAATTGGCAAAAATGAAAATCATGTTTGTAGAAGTATTCAAACTGATGTTCTAAGATTTGAAATCTGTGTTTCAGTCAGAATTTTAACACATTTCAAATCATCCAAACATGTAATTCTTACGAACAAAAATCTATTCCGGATGGATTTAGATAAACATCCTTTTACTGTTGTTTTATCATTCTGCTTTCTTCTGTTTTACTTGCTCATGACATTTTTAACAGGCTCCATGTAAAATTAAGGTTGCCCCAGGTGGGTGATTGTGTGTGGTGTGTGCGCGCATGTGTGTGAGTGCTTCAAACATCCCCTGTGAGTTGGAAAAATCAGGGTACTGGGGCAGCCGGTGTTAAGAGTTTTTGTGTGTTTGTGGTCTGTGACTAATAGGCCTCGGAGAAAGATTAACTAGTGTGTGTGTGTGTGTGTGTGTGTGTGCTCTAGGCAGATAACGCACATTACATTGTTAGCTTCCGCCATCTGACATGACATTGTCTGTGTGGGTATATAACCATATACTGTATGTGTGGGTGAGTGGGTGAAAGTGTGAGACCTAACTACCAAAGCTGTGAGCGTCAGGTTGTACATATATTTATTTATATAGGCCATATGCTGTGTGCATGTATATTCATGAAGGTCTGCATCTTTGTATCCATCCGCGACAGTGTGAAAGTAAAAGCTGTTACTAGGGAAACTCCAGCCACTGTCGCACTGTATATCCACTGAGGTCTTGTGTCTGCATGCATGTGTGTGTGACTGTGTAGACCCTCCACAGCTTAAAGCTCATCGTTAGCCTTAATAGCTACGCAAGTAAGACAAACATATGATTCTCTCTCTCTATCTCTCTCCCTCACACACTGACTCACTGGGGACCAGCTATTGTTCAGTGGCATGGATGTATTCAATTCACACTGGGGTTTGTCTTCTGTGTGTGTGTGTGTGTGTGTGTGTGTGTGTGTGTGTGTGTGTGTGTGTGTGTGTGTGTGTGTGCGCATCTGGACAAAGCAGATCCCAGTTTGCCTGCTGCCAGCTAAATCAGTGGTCTCAGAGGAGATGTTCTGGGGAGGAGGGAACAAGGCAGAATATCCTGTCTGCACGATGCCTTTAAGAGGATCTCCCTCTAATCTAGACACTGGCCTGGACTCCCAGTAGACTTGAATATCTTGTTTTCCTCTTACGCCATTCTTTAGGATGGGCACTTTACTCAACAACATAGACTACACAGCTGGTGATGTAAACGAGGGAGTGGTAAATGGGTTACATGCTGTTAAACCATTGGTAACAGTGGTTTCCTCCAAGCATCTGTTGTAAAATGTGTGCATGCATCACATGCAGTATTTCTATGTTTGAACCAGCACCTACATACTGACATTTAAAACTGATTACACGCTGCACAACATCTGTAATTTCAATTACATGGCCAGCTGGACCTGCTTATCAATGCCCTCAAAGCATTGTCTTTGTGCAAGACTGACTGAACCTGCAATAGGTTGGTATAAACGTGTCACTTGGACAGGTGCTTGGACATTGATTCTTTAAGCTGGAGTCTGGGCATCCTAGTCTGTCATCAGTATTATATCAGTGAAATAACTTCAACAAAGTTCTTGCAACCTATAAACTCTTAAAGGATAAGTCTGGTGATATTCAAAACCAAAACCAACAATGAATTCATCCTACTAACACGTATTGGCTGTTTAGCCAAAGCCTGATATAGCCATGCACCTCCATTGTTGTAGCATTAATAGTATTAACACACCAGTGAGCTGCATCACTGCACTGGGTGACATGTTACTTTATTACAATGAACATGGGCGCTGTAGTTTATTTTGACTCAGTCCCACATACACCAACCTGCTGCTGTAAATACTCACTAGAGCACCAAATCTGCAGCTGAAATGAGTCCCCAACAAATGCACTACTACTACTACTACTACTACTACTCCTGTTTGAGTACTGTTTGCTGAAGACTACAATGCCCAGCTGTTTCAGGAAATTACTCAGCCTTTTTTAATGAAAGTTTATATTTGTGATCTGTTTTTAAGGATTTACAACTTTAGAAAGAACTAATTGGCTTGTGGCTGAGAGCCACAGACAGCGTCGGGAAGTCAGAAAGTATTGAGAGACAGACTAACGCACTGTTTGTTTTGGTCTTTTCTTCGGATTTGTTTACAATAACAGAAATATAGAAAATCACCAGCTTTATCCTTCAATGTCAGGATTGTGGTACCAAAAACTCTACGAAGGAGCTAGAAATGCCGGACACTGTCAGTCACTTACTTTATATAGTTACAACATTTCAGTCAGTTGACCTTCATTGGGTAAAATTCAACCTACTCTACCTGTATGAAGGTCTACCATGCCCAAAAGTTGTAGCTGAATAAAGTGAGCACAAGTGACCGACAATAATTGAAATAACAACATGGCAAAGATGGGTAAAGTAGGCTCTACCTCAAGAGAAACTTTAACTTTAGTTTTAAGGAATAACAGTAACAGATTTTGAACAGATTTTGACCAGGCAAAGTAGCACATCCGCTTGTGTGTGTGTGTGTGTGTGTGTGTGTGTGTGTGTGTGTGTGTGTGTGTGTGTGTGTGTGTTGGTCAATGTGGTTTGTGGGATCTCAGGTTTTCTTACACTTAACACAGGAATACTCCAAGGAAAAAGGGGAATCTCTGCTGTGGCGCACACAAACGTCCGCACACTACAACTATACCAGCTATTCAACATGTTTCCAGCACTAAACAATACTAAAAATCTTCCCACTGAAAACAACCATGCACGTCAGAACTAGTTGTGCCCCACCCAGCTTTAGGTACAACAGGTGGAGTAACTGACATGCACATAAACACCTGTTCAAACAGGATCCTTTGTCTGCACCTGGCTACTGTTTTGTAAGTGCTGTATTCTAAACCTGTTTGCTCAATTCAAATGTAGTACTGTATCACATCTTGGAAGACATGTACAAACATATTTTGGTATCAAAGGTAACTTGGAGAGTTTCTTTGTGTTTTGCACTGCAACTATTTATTTATGTTAAGTCTTTTTGCACCAAGGTGATATTTGTGTCATCAAGTGTGGATGTACTTCATCTATTTCTTGTTATTTATTATTTTTATTATTATTATTATTTCTTTTTTATTGGCAGTGGTGGATGAAGTATTCAGATCCTTCACATAAGTAAAAGTAAAAATACAACGTTTTACTTACTGCAGTGGATAAAAGCATAAGCTAAATAAATGTAATTTTAAAAAGAAAATACAAATACTCCATTACAAGTAGAAGTCCTGCATTTAAAAGTTTGCTTAAGTAAAAGTACAGAAGTGTTAGCAACAACAATGTACTTAAAGTATCAAAAGTAACAGCTCTCGTTAGCATGTGAGCAGTACTTTAATGTCGTAACTTCTCAAGGTGGAGCTAATTGTAACTGCTTCTTAATACTTTAATCTGTAGCAATGCGTCATATTTAATTAGCTGATCATACGTTTCTGAAAAATAACAAGTAACTATAGCTGTTGAATAAATGTTGTAGAGTCTAAAGTACATCATTTCCCTCTGAGATGTAGTGGAGTAGAAGTATACAATAGTATAAAATGCAAGTAATCAAGTAAAGTAATACCTCAGAATTGTACTTAAGTGCAGTACCTGAGTCACTTTCCACCACTGTGGTTGGGTAGCTCCACTGAATAATCTTTAGGGGACTTGCCTTTGTTTTAGTTTGAAGCACCTGCTCTCTAAACCAAAGCTTTATGAAGTCAGCAAGTGTTAAGGTCTTTGTATGGCAATGTCTTTTGCTAAAATCTTAAAAGGTCAGAGGCTAAAAAACAATTTTAGGCTATAAAACCCAAACTGTACCATTTCCTACAGCCCACATATGCTCTATTCTGAGGGCAGGTGCTCCATCATTTGACTGTGCTTCACTGAGTTTAGGGACAGAATGGCCTCAGGATATGTGCTCTGCCACAGCTGCACCACTCTGCCCTCTCCACCTCTGTCAGGAGACAGTGACTGCTAAATGTCAACAGCATATCATCAACAACCCCTCAAAACGTTGTAGGAGTGCCTTTCATTCATTTGGTTGGACAAGCTTCACAAACATTACCTTCATGTTTACTCTGAACACCAAAGATGAAGATATTTGATTGCTTTTGGAGGGAAAAAAAGAAAATCAGCCATCATGGGGATTCAGATATGATGAGGTGAAATCGAATTTGGACGAGAATGAAATGAAAGATTTTGACCGCAGAAGTCATTTCCCATTCCTTTGACAGCGGTAGATCTCATTCACAAACATTTTGTAAATGTCTCATCACATTCGCTCTTAGGCCTTTCATAATCATAATCAGTGCAGCCCCCCTTTCCCTTAAATCAGATCCATTTACCAGCTTTTTTTCCATGATTAATGTGCACAGCAGTAGTTTCCTAAACACATTTGTACATAATAATGAGCAATTTGGCACTGATAAAACATTCATGCAAAGTGAATTTTCATGAAAACATTCTTAACAAGAGAATGCGGTTTGAATTCATTTTAGCAATGATAATGAGTTGCTTTCGCCTCCCTGTGGAGGTCAGAAATAGCAGGGATTCTGCGTCTGGCTCAAAGACACTCCAGCAGATCTATCAGAGGGTTTGACCCCGAGTTGACTGGACAAATATTGTACCCGTCAGTCCACCCCGCAGCCCTGACTGTTTCGTGTGTGTGTGTGTGTGTGTGTGGCCCCGTCCTCCTCTTCCTCACTTTGTAATGAGTGAGCAGAGAAATTGCCCTCAGGCTGTGGCCCAGCACAATCACAGTTTGATTAATGGGAAGGACCTAACACAGGCCCATCTTTCCGTCTCTGTGGTTTTAACCCTTTTTAAAAAGTCACAGGAAAAGGTTACTGTAAATGTCATCATGAGCATTTCACCTTCCTGGCTGCCCTGCCTTGAATAACCCGCTGCTAAATGTCATTCTCTTAACATTTTGTCATGTTATACTCGAGTGTTTTCCCAGTAAAGGTTTATATTTTACCATTTCATAACGTTACTCTTTACACCCGGAAATTTCTCTTGCATCTTTTACAATTGCACACTGTTGAATAATGCCCTCAGTGAATTCATTTTCACAGGAAGAGTTTGAACTGATATCCTTGTTTTTCTCTCTCTCTCTCTTTCAGTCTTACTGCCGAGGTTCATGTAAGGATGCTTTCTCTCTCTCTCTCTCTCTGGATAAGAACTTAAGAGTGCAGCTAAAAAGCAAGCATGTGGCCATTTGGCAGTCAGTGTGTGGCCTGCTAAGGCTATTTAAGAGGTGAGAGGTTGGTGAATGAGCATGAAGCTCATCCAGGCCCGCAGCGTGTGTTTGCATATTTATGACGATAGTCACATTTGGGTGATGGGCTGGGCAATAAAAGTAAAATCTCAATATTTTCAGAACCTTTGACTTTGGATTTATGTATAAGAACAATAATTTATACTCAGTCTTTCATACTATTAATGCTACAAAATATAAATTACACTATATCAATTAATAAGGATTTTGACAAGATAAAATCAAAATACAAGAAAACAAAACCTTTTTCATCTGAGTTAACTGACCACAATGCAGAATTGTATTAAATCATGTTTAGACTCAGGCACTGCAAAGTAATGTCACAAATGACCAATACTGAAATAACCAAAGCAGCCTGGCAATGATAAGAAGAGAGAGACAGAGCACGTCTGTGAAGTTGGTGTTGTTTTCCTGTGTCCCCTCAAACTTGTTGAATTGTTATTTCATGTTACTTCATTCCAAAAACACAAAGCTAGTGACAAGGCAACAGTGAAGTGTATGGTCGAGTTGGTAAAACTCTGCAAGGACGGTAAAAATGGCTGGAGGCAAGGCCGGATCACCCAACAGCATAAGCGAGCAACTGCCCTGGGGCCGAAAGAAAAAGTCCCAGTCTTACTGGGTGTCAACTAGTGTGTGCTAAATTAATTAAAAAAGACATGAGTTTGGAAATATACAGTATCAGCTGACATGATAATGGCCTTAAGGTGGGTCCTGCTTTATCGATCTTGAAGCCATGTCTTAAAGAGGGGCCCTGTGTCAAAATCTAGTTTTAAGACCTTCATTGTTTCAGTTTTGTGCTTACATTTTGGATATTCCAAAAGTTATTATAACAGCAAACCTGTTGCCAGGTAGTATTCAAACAGAAAAAGTGTACCCACCGCACAGAGAGGGATGAGTGGGGGGTTCGTAGGGGCCTGGCAGATCATTTTTGCCCCACGGCTCCCCAACAGGTTAATATGACCATGGGTGGAAGGGTGGAAAAAAATGAAGATCAGGATTTATATAAGTTTATATTTTATCTAATGAAATCAACCAGAAGACCACCAGGTCATCCTTGCACTAAATGTCTTGGTGGTATGCAGATGTTACCTGTCACCTATACATAAAAGTAGCCACATAAAAGTGTACCGTCAACATTGTCCACATATCACCCTGCCACATGCAGAGATACAGGGGTGATATTGTGAAAGAAAGCAGGAGTAGTGGAACAAAATGACATCCAGCATCTTCTAAACTAAAATAAGAATATCTAAAATCCTGCATTCAGAAAGAAAACACATCTCTTCCTAGAAAAGATAACTTGTTCAGCACAGTGCTGAGTGAGTGACCTCAACTGGAAAGTGTCTGGCTCTTTAGCAAAAGGTGAAATGTCTGAAATCAAAGCTAATGATCGGTATTATTTCCTCAGTAATGAATTAGTGATCTCAGTCACAATCTGTCTCTTACCCACTGATTACTCATCATAACACTATCTTCAGGGTTAAATTGCCAAAAGATTTAGGTCATGGCAAATAAGAAGAGACTACCCTCTAACCTCCACCAGCTTTTTAAGGTGAAGGTAATTGTAAATAATTAATAAAATAAAATAAAAATAAAAAACTCAAGGATGAAATAAACACCTTTTAATAAACACTATGAAAGCCAGCCATGCTCATTAGTGAGCAGCAAACAGCTTTACGGATGAGGAGAGGACGCGAATGAATCATAGATTACTTGTCAATAACACCACTGACACTCTTCTATTAGTGTTGATGCTGTTTAATCGAGCCAAATGAAATCGTCAGTGTAGAGCACCCTTCACACACACACACACACACACACACACACACACACACACACACACACACACACACACACACACACCACACCCATTTCCCGAGGAGTTAATGAGTGCTACTTTAACATAAAATTAACGATGGTACACACACACCTGCAAAAGAACGGCTGCAGCAAAGACATGCACTATCGCACACAGACAGAAACACTTACACACACATCAAGCCTTAAAGTGGTTACTATTTTTGACAACACTATTTCCACTGATGAGACAAACGCCTGCCAAGAAAAACACAATGATACTTTCAGTGACATGTCACATAAAAACACTCCCAAATTGCTGCATTTCCTGGTATTTTTCTCGTCCTTTGATTCGTCCACACTCATTTCGACACTGTCTATCACCTCTTGTCTCCTCCTGTGCTCTTCAGTCTCTCACAGTCACCTCTCAGTGACCCCATGCGGGGTTTCTATTCTCGCCCACCATCACACCAGACTCTGGCCTAAAAGAACAGGCTCTTCTCTCTCTTTGGCTCTGTATCCGTATGTTCTGTCTGTCTGCACGCCTCCAAATAATACCTCTGCTTTTAATATATGCATTTGCACAACTTTTGGCAGGCTATACAGGAAAAGACACAGGCACCCACTCTGTTAGAAATAAAAATATACAGCATAAGCACCGGATGGGACGAAAAAATTGACTTAGCAGCAAACATGCAATTTTTTATTTGGTGATTTTTATATCAGTTGGCATTTTAAAGGCGTGTTTACTGTAAACCAGGGAAAATAATGCTGAAAGTGCAGGCTGAATCAACACATTCACTTCATTTGTTTATGGGCACACACACAGGGAACACAGAGAAAGTGGAAATGGAGGATAATCCTCCGGTAGATATTCAACTCTAAGTATCACTTGTCCAGGGTTAAATGCAAGGTCAAGAGCTATTTTGGATTTTACAGTTGTAACGACAGACAGGAGATTGATGAATAAAGCTGTTTGTAAACACGGTCATAGAAAAGTGTATTATGATTATACCCAACAGCGCCGAAGGCAGATCCCGCTCAACACAACACGGAGTTAAACACTGAGGAAGACAAAAGAAGGCAACCTGATGTTTTACCTGCCAAAGCTGTACAAAAACAAGCCTGTTAGGTGTATTCAGAGTTATTCATACTTAGGATCATGAAAATCACTGACGGAAACAACTGTTCTGCATAATCCAGCAAAGTAACCACGAGTCACAGTTGCAATATTACGGCATGATACTTAAAAGAGTACTCCTGCAATTTAATGTTGCACTCTCATAAAGTTGAGGGTCTTAGGTAAGACAGATTTAAACAAGACTAACACAATGTCTACACAGCCTATGGAGCGAAAGGAGCAAGTTAGCAGAGCAGCAGCAGCTTAGCCCGTGTCTATACAGGATGCATTCAGGCACAGTTGAGTGTAGGTCACCTATGTTTTGGCAGCGCTCAGATCCCAACACACAGTCACTGTAGTGAAAACATTGAAAAACATGCTTTGGGTCGTGGTTACGTGCGTATAGCCCGAGCGAAACGCAAGCCGTCACACAGGCTGTGTAGACAGCTGTATTGATTTAAAATAGAAGTGTATCTGTTCCGTCACACGTGCATGAGACGGACAACTGAAAAACCAGGCCGTCCACAACCATGCAAGCAACTCTGGCACAACGGTGCTTTGAGCTGAATGCTAACGTCGGCATGCTAACATGCTCACGATGACAATGCTAACATGCTGATGTTTAGCAGGTATACTGGTTACTATGTTCACCATCTTAGTCAGACATGTTAGCATGTTAACATTTGCTAATTTGGCACTAAGTTTGATGGGAATGTCATTACTTTTGTAGGTGTTTGGTCATAAATGAAAGCACTGGACAAACCAAAATTAACCATATACTGTAATGGCGCTAGATGAAAAGTTAAGGAATCACCAACGTGATTACAGTTCATCCTGAGGGGAATATGCATGTCTGTATCAAATTTCATAGCACTCCATCCAATAGATGTTGAGACATTTCACTCAAAACCAAAATGTCAACCTTATGCTGGCACTAGAGGCAAAGTAAGAGGATCACTAAAGTCGTTAGGATACATCCTCTGTGGACTATGAATGTCTGTAGAAAAACTTCATGGCAATCTATCCAGTAGTTATAGATAGAAAATATATATTTTAGTCTGGAGCAATGACTGACCAACTGAACTGCCAGCCTAAATCATCCATACAGGTAATGGGTTTTGGAATAGATTTTACTTTCATAGTAAAGAAAGCAATTCAGTGCTGGTTTAACTACTGTCCTCTCCTCTAGGCAAGCTCTCCCATTCACCATTCAGCAACCAGTGGTCCAATAACAATAGTGCACGGGATCATGAGCATTCACAATATGTGTGTGCAGCTGTGTGTGTGTGTTTGTAAGTGCTGCAAATGTGTTTGTGCGTGAGCTCATCCATAAATGAGCGTGTGTGCAAGACAGAGAAAAAGCATAATCTGCCGGTAATGGAACATGAAACCGAGCAGAAAATTGCAAAAAGAAATGACTCCTAGGGAGGGTGTCAGCTCTGATGAAATAAAGCCCTTCATGTGTGGCCAAATAAAGGCAGGCAGAGAGGCTAATGCCCTCTATAATCACACCTTTATTCTGATACACATAAATAAAAAAAACACAAACACACACACACACACACACACACACACACACACACACACACACACACACACACACACAGGTGGCTGGAGCACAGCCAAATATTCAAAAGTGGCCTGATTAGCAAGCATGATTTTGCTCCCTTGGGTGTCAGCTGGCTACTGCAGGTAAGAGCACTTGCCACAGTTTTACCTAATGGACTCAAAATATGACATGTGTGTTTTTCATATTAAAACTAAAAAGCAATTAATAAAGCAAAAGTTGCTAGAAATGTTTTTGGAATTAAAAAAAAATCATCCAGAAGAGAACAATTTAGCAACAGGTGTTCCCTCCAAGTCTGTATCTGATGGCCAACTTGTCGCATTTATGACAGTAATCACAATATTTAATTATTATAAAGTCAGTATACTAAGTGCACCACTTGTCCTCATAACTCAGGGATTCAGTGGCAAACCTTATTAAATGCAGGGACTTTGCCAAACCTTTTGGATTTAGTGAGTTGATTAATTGGATTAAATCAATTCACTAAACTGAAACATTGATTTTTGAATCTGGGATCACGATTCAATTATCTCATTATTTCAGCAAATAGTACTGTGATGTGAGTCATGACGTGTGTAGCTGAAATGATGAACCAAGTTTATACTTAGAATATTACAATGATCCTCATAACCTCTAAAGATGGCTGTATAATACCTCTGGGTGATGTTTTTGTTAATATACATGTGTGTTATTTAAAGTTTTATATACTTCAGATGGTCTTCATTTTGTCAGGGTTGGAGAAAGTAGCAGGTAATAAGCACCTTCAACAGGTTTGTGGTTGGCCACTGGCGCTGCTGACCACTTGGCTGTCCCAGTATTTCTGAATTCTTATCAGTCCACCCACCATCGCACACATCAACTGAAGGGTGCTGTAAGAGAGTATCATGAAAGATCTGAATCACTCTGCTCACAGACTCTTTAAATCAGAAAGGAGACTATGATTGAACTACTGATTTGATATCCTTCTCAAGCCCAAATATCAAAAATGATGTTAGAAAAGTATGCAGCGAATAAACTCTTGACAACAGATACGCTTTGAATCAATCCAGCAGCAGAAGGGAGAGGTGCAACCGCATCAATATTTCCAACACCACCAAACACATTGGTCGGTAATGCTTTATTTTACACTTTCGTTATGAACACTGGAATTTGGTGCTAATTAAAGGGAAAACAGAGACAAAGTTCTGAGACTGATATTATAGTTAACATAGATGTCTTGTGTTTAAAAGCAGTTGTTGATTTCCAGAGGAATTTGCTTGAAAAAACTGCTCTGTTTAAAGTGCATATTTATTCATCATTAATTAATTATCGGAAATGTTACTCTTCATATGTATATTGAATTGTATCGTTGCCTGTAGACAAATTGCACATTTTTGCTTTTGTTTGCTGACCTGCTGTGCACAGATGAAAAGACTCTAGGTTGCACTAGCATTTAATTGAAGTGTATTAACTGTCTGTGTATCATTTCAAAACTGTCTCTATTTGACCTATAATTACTACCAAATTACATAGGTTTCCAGAACCTTCCAAGGAAATGATTAGGAATCTATAGACCTGTAAAATAAAGCATTACAAACAGAGCTCATCTCTCGCTCACAGGTTGGACTTGCCCTTGAAGGAAGCGCCGAAATGGAACCAAACACAGAAATAAACTGAAAGAGTGCCACCTGCAGATATGTCCGTTCAAAGGTTAAACATGGGGAGCTTCCGCTGCATTTGTAGCGTCTGCCCTGGTTCATCAGTATGGGGGGTAGGCTGCTATTATGTCGCGCTACATGGGGTCTCTGCTCTTTTAACCCTCCCTCTGTCTCCTCCTGTCTGTGTGGTGTCATTAGAGCTGATGGGGGCAGCTGGAATTGACTCAGCAGGGGGGGATATGATTTGACAAAACTATATTAAACGGCTATCATCGACTGACCTGCCCTTGACTGCTGCTGCTCCAGTGGATTTGCTAAATGACCCTGAGTCAATTGCTTGTACTGGACAGCTCCTCAGTGAATAGCTGAAAACTGTGCGAGCATGTGTTGGACCCTGTCAGTGTGGGTAAATTAAAGTAAAAAAAAACAAATAGCAAAAGGATTGTTTGCAACCATCTGGCGGTGGCAGTTCCTTTACAGCACCAGACGCAACTCATACCGTCCCAACGGGACTCCGGCCAGCCAGTGCTTCAATAGTGTGTGCTGGAGCATAGATAAAACCTCATTCTGATGCCCAAGAAAGAGAGAGGGAGAAAGAGAAGAGGAGGAGAGGGGGTAAAATATTGATGAGAAATGAGGCACAAAAATAGAGCAGCTCTGAATTCCCAATGAAGGGCAAAGGACGCACACATCCACACACACATAAAGCAGATTGCAACAATAAAGTAGATGAGTAAATCACATACACACTCGTGCACATGCACCATGGCATTTTTGTGAAAAATCCATGATTCAGCAAAAAAAAAAAAAATCCCATCCACTTCCCAGAAGTGCTTTTCAACAGTCTAAAATAGTAACTGGCTATCTTCCAAATCGTTTGCCTGTAACATATTATATGGAGCTATCATAAAAAAAAAAGTATCCTCTTTCATTATCTACAACCTGAGGTCAACTCCATGCACGGGCAATATGACAACATACAACAACAGGCAACAAAAGGGAACTGAGACATGCTTTCAGAGTCCTTCAAGACCTTGAGAGTCTCACTACAACCAAAAAGTGGAACAGTGGAATTAAAGAAAGGCCACAAACCATGTAGCAATCAGTATGAAAACATGAACACAACAGGCAGGCGACAACAAGTTGCTGCTGCCAGCCCATATTCATCAGCAGTTGGTATATGCATGTACATGTGTTTCACTTAGTAAGACCCAGCTGGTCTTTAAATACACTTTTAACAATAACCTTTTAAACTGAAATTTAATCAGATGTCAAGAAAAAGGAAGGAAAACTAATTTAATCTAACTTTGTTTTCTTAATTTTTTTTTTGTATCCCAATGAGGCCCAACAGCAGCTCTCAACCTTCAATACATTTAGAGTAATTAATTTGTTTTGCAAAGGAATTACACCAACAGCTGACAAGCACACAACCGATATGGTTGTGGTCCAGAGATCATACTGGAAGGCAATTACCAGAAAATGTAAACCCTCAGAGACATTCTATCATCCTGCAGAGAAAATGTGCGTGCTTTTCATCTCTAGCCTACATGTGTGGGTTCGACCTTTAAATGTAATACCTGAAAATAATCATTTTAGTGTTTTTCTGTTCACTTGACCGTGTTTTTTTTCCCCCTTGGTATGTTCTGGGAAAACAAATGTTATCTGAGATTTACAATATTTTTCACATTAACAGAAGCTGCCAAAATAACTTTTGGCTAAAGTTCCATTTTCAGCCCAAATAATGGATTAACTTTTTATAATATGCTCAAGGAAGCTGTTTAAGTTGCTCACAATAATAATCCACTTACAGCAGCTTCAGTTCTGAGACTTTGTGACCTAAGAGTCTCTTTAGCAACAAAAACCTGAGCTCACACAAAGCTTTTCCTGAATGAATGAAGTTCACACACACACACACACACACTGTGATGGAGTACAATTCCCATCCAGCCTCGGCCAATTGCAGTTAATTGCTTCTGCGAAAGACTGATTGGGTCTGATTTTTACCACAGCAGGATCTTACAGGAAGAAAGGATGAAGGAAGGAGAGAGAGAGATAAAAACAAAAACATCAACCTGTCACGGAGGGGCAATTAACAGGTTGATTAACTCCTAACCACTGCCAGACCTTCCTCTAGTGTGTCTCTGTGCATGAGTGTGTGTCTGCCTGTTCTGTGCTCTTAAAGGATGAACGGGATGGACTCTGTAAACCCTTCGTACCTCTTATAAAAACCTACAAATGTTGATAAAGCCTTATGTAAAACCCCACATTCGACAGGACCATTTCATTTGCAGATCACTGTGTTACCGAGCAACTTTCTCGGGTCACTGATGATGGGGTTTTTTTTCTCTCTCTCTCTCTTTTCTCTCGTCTTCCCTTATTCCTCTATGATTCTGCTGCGGTAAAAGTCGGACCCAATCTATCATCCACAGAAGCAATTAATTAAGAAATGGATTCTGATTCCATTGGAATTAATTGATTTTCACCGTGAAATTTCACCATTTTAAATCGTGGCGTGTCCAGGCCTTTACAGTGACCCCATTAGCTACGGGGCATGTCTACAACAGTTTAAGTAGGGCTACTAGGCAAGGGCAAAGACCGAGGATAACCTACAAAGGGCATCTTTTAGAGGTGGATCATTGCATTTAAGAACATTAAAGGGTTGGTTCACCCAAAAAACAAAAACAAATTTAGCAGTGACGTTACCAGGCCACGAGCAAAGACTCTGTACAGCAGAGCTTTGCTGGTAACTCCCTCTAAAACCACAAATTGTTATATTTACATCAGTGTTACGCGTTATTAGTGAGATTTAGAGGCGCTGATAGATGAGGTTTTGAACTTCTGAGACAGCCAGGCTAGCTGTTTTCCCCTGCTTCCAGTCTTTATGCTAAGCTAGGCTAACCACCTCCTTGCTCCAGCTCCAAACTCATGAGAGTGGTAACAATTTTTGCATCTACCTCTCAGAAAGAAAGTGAATAAGCGTATTTTCCAAATTATTATTATTAGGTTTTTTTTAACTAGGTGAGCATCGCAAGGGAAACTCCATTTATATCTCCACTGTATTGGGATGGAGGCAGAAATCTCACCTGGGGATATCTCAAAACCTGTACAAATAAAACCAAAACTATCTGCGTAGCTAGATACCCCTAAAGGTAAGTGAGAAAATATGTTTTTTATATTTATATTTAGTGAGAATTTGGGTTTACAGTATAATCAGGATTGTGCTGCAGGTCTGATCAAGAATAAGACCAGAGTATGCCTAACATAGAACAGGACTTTTATTTATCACTTGATCACATATGCACATTTAAAACATATGCAGTGAGGAAGACACATTTTTATACATGTGTGAGAATATCACCCATCACTACTGGGTTTGCTGCAGGCATTCATATTTAAAATTCCTCCACTATCGTTTACCTTGAGCGTGACTTATTTTTCCCAATTCAAATGGATTTCAACCTCAAACTGGCTTGTTGAACACACTTGTGATAGATCTTGGAATGATAGGAAGACTGGTTACCTTAGCAACCTAGCACCTTTTGGTTCCTTTACATCACTGTGAGAAAATGTTGGAAACCGAGAGAGAATGAGAGGGTAGGCAGATTGGCTGACAGGCGTGCAGACAGACAGGGAAGACAGGCAGGCAGGTAGACAGACAGGCAATTGTATCCCAATTAGTGCACAGAGGAGCTCAAGTTTCTGAAAACCCAGAAAATGATACAATGTATAGTAATATGTAAGGAAAGACAAAGAGAAAATATTTGGACTGAAACAGTGGAAGAGAGGACTGAGGAGTGGCAGTTAGAGGGCTGCAGATCTCCAAATCAACTCCTGAAAACCTTTAACACAGAGCGCACGAATGTCACCAAATGCTAATACAGATAAAAAAAATACAAAGACACCAAGAAGTAGGCAAATTTATATACATTTTACATGCAAGTACTTGCATAAACAGACTGTACACAAGAGAGACGCAAACAATAGGACAAAACAGAGGTGTTAAGTAACTCGCAGACAGAGACACACACATGCATGTGGATGTTTAAAGCAGAGCCTCATGTGTGGACTGGAGACACCAGGAGGAATATCAGTCTGATTGACTGAGACGTATTTCAGCTTCCATTCGCCGCTGCATCTGTCTCTCCTTCTCTCTCATTTTTACTTTTCTGTAAAGTTTACTCTGATAAAGGTGATTCAAAAGAACTGGGTTTGAGTTCTGCAGAGTTACTCGTTAGGACTGTCACTTTTTAAAATCAAATATTCAATCTGTAATGAGCTGTTGAAATTCAAAAGCGAGCTGTGCCTTGTACTGGATTGTATTGGATTGATCTGTCTGACCGTGTCTGAACCATTGTATGCACTGTTGCAGCTAGGCAATTGTTGATTGTTGATGCCAGCTACCTACTGACACCAAAGATGTAACTGACATCATAGATGGCGTAACGTTAGCTTGTTACGTTAGCTTGTCGTGTTAGTTTGTCATGTTAGCGTATCACGTTAGCTTGTCACTCGGTGAGGTAGTGCACTCACCGCAAACGAACGGAAGAAAGTTTATTCTAATTCATTACACGTTAGTTCTAATTTGTCTTTGTTGACTTTGTTTTTTGAAAAAATGGCAGCCCCCATTACAAGTAAACACATCTTTTTCTCTTAGCATGCAGCCTTGCCAACAGATTAAAATATCTAATTAACCATCTAATTGAGATGGTAACACAACGTCATTCCTGTTTTTGGTCATAAATAAAAGTTGTAGTAACTTTTCCTCTTGCATATACTGACACATGCAGACTCTCTCTCTCTGCCTCTCTTTCACGGACACACAAACACACGCGCACACATTTATTGAATACCCAGTGGAAGACTCCTGTCCAGCATGGCTCTCTACGCTGCTATAAATCAGACAGCTTTCACGGACTCACCACCTGGCACACAACTGATAGGGAAAGAAAAAGGAGCGAGGCCCAAAAGAGCAAATGCAACAATAGATCAGGTCTAATGAAACAATAGATACAAGAAAAGAGGAGGAAGGAGCTAAAGGGCAACAACGGGAAACTGATAAAAAGCCAAAGTACACAACGTTCATCTCTGCTGTTAATAGGGGAGGACAATTCAATTTCAGAATTTACATCTATTTCCCTCACAGCCCTCGCAGTTCATATTATCGTGGTGCCGGTAGTTTCAGACAAGAATGTGTGTTTATCCCCAGAAAATCATGCACGGGGTCTCCTAGTAAATCATACTTAACATGTTTCTTCTTGATTGAAAAAGATGCTTCAGCCATAATAATGAATATTGATCCCCTCAAGGAAATTCTCTTATCAGTCAAGATTCAGTGATTTGATTCAGTGAGTCTACCAGAACTCAAGTCCTTGGTATTGAAGGATAGTCTCCCTGCTCATTACACGACACCCCAACCCTGCTGCCTACATTGTATCGTCACATTTTACAAGGGTCACTTGCTCCTCTTTCGCCTCCGGCTATGACTGCTGTTTTACAGACTGTACTGGCCTGATGGGAATGCTGCATTCAAGCTCCGCAGCGGTGCTCCTCTGCAGCTGGCACTGACAGAGCTGCTCTTGTAATTTGATGAATTCATATTAAATCAAGGTCTAATTATGATGGGGCACTTTTAGTTCTGCACAATACTGAGAATACACATGGTTATTAATTTCAAGATCAAAACCGCAAGGCTGCAGTGCATGAAAATCCTTCCTAAATCTCCCTAAAGCTCCAACACTGTACGCTTGCCGGTAAAGCAGATCACATTTAGACTCTCTGCTCTCCTGACATAGTGACTTCAAAGCCTTTCCTGGGAGGAGAGCTAACAGTATAATTAAATCTAGACAGACGATAGGAGAGCAAACGCCTGCTAAATGGCCATCTTATCTTCTCTGGCCTGACAAACTGTCAAACCCTCTCATCCATTTGTACATAATAGGATGGCAGAGGCAATGACAACACAATGATAGGTAATTGTGAGGAGGTGGGAGCTTAGATGTGGAAAATGTCAGAAGCGACAGTGAAATGAGATCGATGGATGAAGTCCTGGTTTGTTTAAAGCACAGCTAGAGAAGCAGGGGACATGAGAGAACTTTCTCCATATTCTCAACAGACTTGGCTTGAATTTTAACAACAAATATGTGTCTGGTTTTCTTTTTAGTCAAGCAAGACACCACACGAGGGTCACATAAGACAACAATATCGGAGTCATGTACTTCTTTGAGAACAGCTCACCCAGTCACATCTTAAAAACTAAAGCCTAAAGCTTAAAACCATAGACTGTGTATATAAAGATGGATGTGGTGTCTCCACTTCCTTCCACTGTACAAAAATGAAGCCAAAATATCCAGGATACAGGCGCTGCCATCTTGTGCTGGTGACATCATTTGAGCCAGATGTGCACAGTAGTGATCCACGTTGGAGCCGCGGTATCGAGGTCCCACCCATACACCCGTCCGAAAAAAGTGACGTTGCCATGACGTTACACCCACTTTTTATAGCATCAAATAACTAATTAAAACCAAACTTATCCAAAAAAATGAACACTTGAACATCAGCGTGGTAAGAACTACCAAAAATGACAGAAACCATCTTTGGGAAAATTTTATTTGACACGTAATGGCCCATGTCCCATCTGCTAACATGGAGGGGGCGGGGTTTATGACCTATACTGCAGCCAGCCACCAGGGGGCGATTGATTGAGATGTTTTGGCTTCACTTTTGGGAAGCTGTCATGTCGTCCATCTTTATATACAGTCTATGCTTAAAACCTACAGGATTGGTCATGTTTTCTCTTACAAATTACCATTATAAACTGCTGGTCATACAAGCAAAGTAAGGCTGTAGCAACAAAACCTGTGGGTGTATTAAATTGAGCAATGGTGTTTTATTGCTCTTGAATTCAATTTTCATTTGTAAAAGGAAAAAAGTTACATAGTATTGCACATGCTCGCCCACGCGCACCTAGCACACGGGAGAAGTTTGCCTTGAAGGCTTTCTGTCAGAAAAGCTTTCTGGCAGATGTAGAGGTGATGTAGTATAAAGCAGGGGTTCTCAACCTTTTGTAACTTAAGGCTCACTTCTGATTATTAAAACATTTCCGAGGACAACCTTCCCAAATAAATGAGAAAAAAACCCCATAACATCCCAAGTGCTTTGTGTCTCTGGAGCTTCGATGGTTTTAGCGCCTCATTTGACAGGATTTCACCACATTCAACACAAATCGCCGACTATTTGTAGACGTTGATTAAACGTTTACATTTAGACCATATTTCACCCAGTGAAATAACTAGCTTTGTAAATTACCAAAAACAAATCTCACCATTTGGCAGTACCACTGCCTCCACAGCCCACTAGATGGCGCTCTGAGGCCCACCATTGGGCCCTGGCCCACTGGTTAAGAATGGCTGGTATAAAGAGCGACAAAGTCCATGCAGCAAGGAGGTCGGGATGGATTAGTGGGTCAAACACTAGACTTTCACCCAGGAGACTGCTGTTTGTGTCCCATGTGAAACTTAACTTATTATTTTAACCCAAACCATGATATTTTCCTAAACCTAAACAAGTAGTTTTGGTGCCTAAATCAAACTGCAACTGTTTCACAACGTTAACTACAGTTTGGTTAGGTTAAAGTCCGACAGGTTTCCTGTCGGACTTTAAGTGCAGGATTTAGTGCTTTTCTAAGTATATATTTTAATGACAGTACCATATTTATTTGATATCTGTTTTGTAAATGACAGAGCAAAATGTATCATCTCTCCAAATTTGTCTGAAACTGCACCAGCAAAGTGAAAAAGTCAAAAATGCACACTGTGGTGAAATCAGACTGCCCCCCCACCCCCGATCTGGCACTCAGTGAGATTTTGTTTTCCACTGCAGGAGCAAAGTGTCAAAACTCATCCCTCCGTCTTGTCTCTAAATGAGGCCACTGAGGTCTGAGAGATACAGTATCATGTGTAATGACTTAATGGATAAAACAATTCATCCTGTAAACATCCCCCCTTCAACACACACACATTATCGTCAGAATCACATCTCAGAAATCAAAATTTGCAAAAACCTTCAGCGTTAAATGAACTCTGACAACGAGCACAGTGTGAAATTAACACTTGACATTAACACTTAGATTATAGTGAACCCTTGCCCCGGAGCCACATCAGCTTTAAGAGCGAACAAACAATCAACATTTTGAGCACCTAATAGAATGTCACTGAAAAATCAACACTCATTAACAGTGAAAAATTTAAGACACCGCCAGTGTTTATACGCAGGTACACCCCAGCACAATTAATTTAACACTAAAGATTTACAGCAGCGTGTGTGTGTGTGTGTGTGTGTGTGTGTGTGCTGCTTTTAGAGCAAGTGACACCACTTGCTATAAGGCAGCGTATGGTCTCAACAATATCTGAATATGCAGCAAAATCCCAAATACACACACACACACACAGCCATGCGCAAAACCACACACCTGCGTGCATGGCTGTGAGACCTCGGTTAATTATTCACATTGGTCAATAATGAGCCACAAATCAATTTTTAATTGTGTTTGTCTCCTGTATTAATCAGACAATCGATTCCAGGCACGTCTCCGGTGCTTAGATGAGCCTCAGCAAGCAAAAGAACAGGACGAGGAAAGATGGAGGGAGGGAGGGAGGAGGATAACAGCTACTGCAGAGGGAAAGAAAGAAAGTCAAGAGGAGCAATAAGGCAGCATAGTGTGACAAGACATGACGGTTACTCACTAACCCGAAAAACCCAAGGGATTTTCTTTTTCTTTTTGCAGGCAGCTACCCCTGATCTTATCAGGTCAGCAGGTATGAGTGTGTGTGTGTGTGTGTGTGTGTGTGTGTGTGTGTGCACAGTATTTTGAGGGGCTGTCCTGCTCCATTTCAGTCAGCAGGCTGATAGAATAATGGAGAGATGCTGACCTACCTACTGTACTCACACACACACACACACACACACTTTCTCTTTTTATGTCCAATCCTCTTTCTCCCCTTGCTCTTTCTAATTTTAATCGACATTCTTGCACACCTCTTTTGTCATCCCATAAGCCAATCAAAGAATCTTTTATTCTTCTAACTCATTATACAATCTCTCTCTTTTCCTTCAGAGGAAGAATAATGTGCACCTGTCTCGCTCAGTGAGAGCTCGATTTGCCACATAACCATTTGACAAAATGGAGAATTGAAAGAAACAAATATACATAAAGCATGTTAAAATCCAAAGCAATGGATTAAACTTTAGCAAAACTTCAAAAAGCCAAACCAAACAGCCGGGGACCCTGATAGGAAATGTCAAGCGGCTTTTAAGGCACAAAGACAAGCCATTAAAAGAGTTGGCGTGACACAGCGTTTTAATATTCCATCTAGCATGCACCTTTTGGAAATGTCATCGCTGCATTTGAGCTTGGTGTCATGGAAAGGCACCCGCTTGATTACAGTCATCATCCTTTCAGCCAGCCAAGACTTGCGAATACATTTACTAAAAATCCACTTGGAAATGTACACACACACACACACACACACACACAGAGTATGCTTTTAGGCTCTTTTAAACCTTGGTCAGGAGACACACATCCAATGACAATCTAATAACGGGTAAGTGTCTCCAAGGCAAAAGCACACTGTGACTCGCTTGATGGACAGTCCAAACATTAACTATTGGTTTCAAAGATTAAAGGGACTTGCAATGGCTTTCAAACATGTGGAAGGACTCGAGTGGTATGTGCCCCAAAAGAAGAAGGTACTATTACAGTGCCTCTGTGTGTGTACTGAGTCTGCCTCTGGTGCTTGTAAAACCGTCTTTGGTCCATAAATTGGCAATACAATTGCTGTTCACTTGCATTTTGGCTTCTTATTTTCCTCAATCAGTGATATTAGAGCACAAAAATACGAGACAATCTGGGTTGTTTTTGTAGTTAGTTACTATGGCAATGAAATGGGATGACTAAATGAATAGAAAACTTTTACATTATTGTGTCCATTGCGGTGCTGATTGTGTAGGCGTAGGCTCAATCAGGTTGTAATGAGACAAATAATCTTCATGCAGCACCTCTAAGTGCTTGCAAACAGACAGAAAGAGGAAAGGGAGACGTTCACTCTAATGCATGGCTCTGCAGGTAAGTGTGTCATTCATTTGTGAGCTTTTTGAGACTATTGGAGTATTGGAAAGAGCTTCACCACAAGAAAAAAAAGTGCTTTGTTAAGGAGATGAATTAACAAGTACACAAACCTCCACAGATGTCAACTTAATTAGTCACTGCAGAGCTGCATTAACCTGGCTGAACTCAATTAGAGTTTTCAAACTTAATCAACCTTATTTGCCTAAGAAACCAAAACAAGCCACAGTTGATCTTTATTTTTTTCAGTAGTTTTGCTCTTTTCTTGAGACAGAACATTCTCAGTATTCACCAGTATTGGATTGGATTTGTGAGAACAGGTGGGAAAATTTAGTTTTGATCCCCTCATGTTTGAATCATTTGAGGTTAACACCCTTTGATTGGCTGCAGCTCCCTGTGGAACCGAGGCCACGGCCCCAACCAATCAGGCGGGCTGATTCCTGTTTAAGCCCATTGATTGACAGCTGGTGAAGATTACATTTGAAATGTGAACATGCATTGATTTGTTGGGGGGATGTGTTATAATTCAATGTGCTACCATGAACGTGAGCTGTAAGAGATGTAAGGAGGGACATGCCGTGTGTAAGCAAACAGAGATGCCCAATCAGCAGCACCACCGGTGGCTGAGGAAAGATATACACACATTTATCTACAAAAACACAATATATACTAGGTTTACACTTAATTTACAATATAAATTCTTGTTAATTATGCAGTCTCTGAGACAAATATGCAGACAAAGTGATTCACAGGACATAAAAATAGACCACTCAAATCATGAGGATTTGTTTAAAAGCAAAATAGGACATGATGATTAAGCAAATTGTTGCTTTTCAACATTTTTACCAAAATGCTGCACTTAGCACTTTGGACTCTCTTCAGAGTTGCAGCAACAGACGTCATTTATTCTATTTATTCATGGTCTATGGAGTCTATATTGACTAGAGGCTAGTTACAGCCACAAACAGTTTTTCTAATGTGACTTGGGTTGTAACTACTGTAGTGTTGTGTATTGTGCAGCCTCTCCTAAAAGAGCTGGTGTAATTGCATTTTACATTTACATGTGCGATTTTTATACCTGCAATTTCTTCTCTTTAAAAAGCAACTTAATACCCCGAAAAATCTTGTTTGTGCTGACGTCCAGGGGTTTAACATTTCATCTTGGTGCAGTGATGCAGAAGTGCATTCCAGGGTGTGTCAGTACACTGTGACATCGCTGTTGGGCGTGGTTACAGGTGCAACAGAACACGCCTCTGACCACACCCACGCCCATCAGACAGACTTGAAACTTTTAACCAGTGAAGACAGGAAAACACTGCTTTGCTACCTGCTGTCAAGTCACTCTTGTGCTGCTTTCTTGACTTCTTGAAAACAAAAAATACTGTATGAACTTCCGGCAGTTATGTGATTTAATGGCAACTGGATGTGGGTAATGCTCCCAACTCCTTATATTTTCCTAACAGTGATGGTAACAGTTTCTTGTTGCCAATTTGGTTAAAATTTGCACTACATTTGGATAGACACTTGACATGTTTGATTAAAGTTTCCCTCACTCACCTGTTAGCTTTGTTGCGCCTTTTTAGGGTGGTATAACTGTCACATTTATCATTCACATTAGTACACGGACTTTGTGACCTCACATAGCTCCACCCCCCTTGAACCTGAGCAGAGGTCTAATCAGCCAGAATAAATGAAAACACCTGTGTATATGTGCAGGGCCCTTAAACCAATCTCCTCAAAAAAAATGTATTTTTTGGGTGAAAACTGGTACAATATAGAAAATGATGAGTCTCACCTTCATGTAAAAGATATAGTAACTGGTGTGATTATCTGACAAGTCTGTCAACCATTATCAAAATATATTTATGCTTAGTTCAGAAAAGTTAAGTCCTCTTTTAATGTATTTTGGAAAATCTTAAGTTAACCTGTTTGCCAAAACCTATTTGATTCCAAGAAAATTATATTAAATCCACTTGATTATGAGCTCCAAGAGAGGGAGAACATGAAGAAGGTGAAGTCAACAATGTCTGAGACATTAGGATGGTGGGAGGAGATTAGTGTCACTGAAAATGACCACAGCATGGGACTGTGACACCTGTGACAGCTTAACTGCCTCGAGTCATGTTCAGACTTCTGGAATCAACAAGACATAAACAGACATGTTCCATCAGCCGGGGTGGACAGATGAAGCACAAACACTGACATCAGTAACGAGAGAACCAAGCGGTCATGATGACCCAGACTCTGACACAGACGCTGAGTCAGACACAAAAATGCTGACAGAATGAGTGCAGGTGTTCAAGAAGAGATGTAAGAGTGGTGAGAGGACACCGGCAAAACTGAATAAACAGCAACTCTCCAGTGGCCACAGAGACAACAAGCTAAAAGCTGTGACGGTTGAAGTGAAAGAGATACAGTACTGACGACTAAACCTACACTGACTGCTGATGGATGCTGAGTTTTACTGATTTTACACACCAAACTCAGTTTAAAACTGTTGTATAATGTCCTCTGTGGCTCTGAAGGAGTTTTGTCAAGTCTGAGAAAATACCCCTGGTGATGTCATCAGAGTTATCTGGGCTTGGGCTTGGAGACACACACACATTTTTCAGCAGACAGCCTTTGTTGCAAACTGGGGTCATGAAAGACTTGGGTGTTTACCAGGCAGAGAGAGTCTAATGATTGCACCATTCCATGTGCGAAGCATGAAATCAGATCGCAGTTGCAATAATGATTGACTTCTTTATTAAAACAATGTGAGTTTGTTTGGCTGCGCTGTAAACAGATACACCAGCTGCTCTTCTGTTGTATGTTGTATGTAAGTAGCTGCTCAAGGACTGTTAGCTGTATTAAACTGCACTTGCTGTTATCACCAGTGTGTTGCTAAATCAACCAGGACTGAAATCTTTAAAGTTAGGATTATAACTTTAATGACAACATAATTATGTCAATGAACTGTCAATGTTTCTTTTTACCAGAGAATCAGTAATATGATATGATTTTTGTACTTTTTGTCATAATTCCTGTCAGCCATTTCACTCACCAACTGAAATCTTGGCGTGTATCGACATTGCTTGACGGGCGTCCAAAACAAACACAAGCAGTCAGATGATCATTCAAGTAAAAAACGTGAAAACAAACTGCCAGTTTTAATCTGCTTATTTGGAAGAGAACATGAAGGCAAAAGTTATTACCGATCTGTCCTGATTAACATGCATTAGATTTTGCACACCAACTTTGACATGCGACACATACGCAGTTTTTCTATGCAGTGAGAAGTTTTAACCAACATTTCTGATGCGTTCACTTTTGGTTAAACATTTGGTTTAACGCTGTTGTATTGGTTTGTTGGTTTAATCTTTTTTTCATTTTTGAAGCTACATGCTGTTTTAAAGTGAGTGAAATATTCAAACCCAAAACTCAAGACATGTTTTTTTTTTTATGGCTGCACCATTTCATCAAATGGAAATACTGTAGATGTCTTGTGCATGATTTTATACACATTTCCCCAAAGTTCAGTCTGACATATTTTTTATCTTTTGAAAACTCTGAAATCTACGCTAGAATTTGAAATTAAGCTCTGCGCTCCAAATCAGTGGTTCAGATGATCTGACTAAACTTGGTGTTTGTGATTGTCTGACCTCTCATCTTCCTGCCCTGTTGGAATGTCACAGCGTCTCCAGATAATGTTGGTAAATAAAACGTTATCATAACCAACAGGAATGATGGCCAAACCTATTACAAATAGTAAAAAAAAAAAGGGGGGGATGAATTTTCCTTCTAGTCCACTATGATAACATATAGATCATGGTTTACAAAGTGTCATATGATGTTATTGCAGCCTAACTGCAGTTCAGTCACGTTGAATAGTAATCAGCACTATGACCCAACTAACAAGGAGACAATATTGTGTTGCTGCCTGATCTCTAAAGCTCATTCCACTGCCAGATGGATATCTTTTGGTAATTAAGCCGATAAAAACACCCGCAGATACGAAGGCACACACAAACACGCACAAAGAGAGAATGCAGTTTGACATATGGCATAGATGTGAGTGAGATACTTAGCTAAATGTGGAAGACATGAGGGAGAGTGAGGTGAGCTGTCTTAGGGTACATGAGGTAACATGATGTTGCAGTGTGGCAAAGACAACACACACACAAACACCTTGTTTTTCTTTCTTTCTTTCTCATACTCAAACACACGCACGATTATATCTACATTGGCATGCACACAGGGACACACACACGCAGCGGCAAAGACACACACACTCTCTCACTCACACCCATGTGCACACACACTTATAGCTTCTTTCTTTTCTTAATTAGCCTAAAGCCCTGATGTCTGGTTTCAGCTCTTCTTCTCAGTGTGGTGCCAGCGCTTCTGTTAGTTAAGATTTCAGCTCAACATCCTCTACTGCTCTCATCCCTCCCTCACCCTCCCTCTCGCTCATTCTCTGTCTCATCTCTCTCTCTGTTTTGCTAGCACACACACACACACACACACACACTCCTGCTCTTTCTGCTTTCTTTTTCACACACGCACACATCCCTCTCACTTTGCTCGCATCTCCATTGCCATTCTCGCCGTATTCCTTTCTTAATTTATCACTTCTCCTCGTCTTGCTCTGGATCATCCTCCCACTCTGCTTTTACCAGGAGTGTTATCTCATCACTGTTTTTCTCCCCCTTCTCTTTTCATTGCCCTCTCTACACTCCCCTCTTTCTTTATCTGCCATTTCAATGGGCTTCAAAAGCTTCGCTGCCTGCCATTGTGACTGTTGCCTCACTGGTTTTCAGTCCGTCACTCTCCTTTCGTCCCCCACCCCTACACCCTCCCCGTCCTCCCTCTCTCACCCTGTGAAAGTGAGGGAATCATCCACTGGAGCATGCTTGATGACATCTATCCAGTGGCATAAGTTCACTGTGTGACGCATTAACGAACGCCGGAGGACGTCACACCCAGCAAAAAGAGCATTTCCTCTGCAAACAGGCCACACACACACACACACACACACACACACACACACTCACAAAACACACTCCAACAGTACATATATATTTTTTGGACCAAATGCCGACCCTGCACACAGATGGAAGTCTGTGTCAGAGTGTTGCCATGGTTACGGCGATCCTTGCCGTTCATCACGAGGCCGGCAGGACACCTGCAGGGAGAGAGTAGCAGGTAGCCTTGTCTGATGGGTGGGTGAGAGTTTGGGGGGGGGTGGAGACAGACAGGCAGATGTTGTTGGGGGTAAGTAAGTAAGGAGGAGGAGGAGGTTAGTCGAAGAAGAAGGAGAGAAAAAGCTGTTAGTGAGCGCAACCTGATCCTCTGGAGTGCCCAATTCTCTCAGTATTTTAACGCTCAGATGTTGTTTACCCCGGCAGCAGCCCTTATCATCATCAAAGCCTGTAAGTGACACTCTCCAAACGAAACTGTTCTGCGCCCCCTCCTCCTTCTTTACGATCGCCATGGTAACTGATTGCCTCATTCTCCTCTGGCTTGAATCCCTCGGAAACACAAACACCTGTTGTTCCTGTTGGTGCTGACGTCGTTGGTTAGCTTCGATTTGTCTGTCATTACGTCAGATTGTTTGGAAAAGTTTTGCTCAGAGCAAAAGAGAAGCTCCACTAAGAAACACTTGAAGGTGTACATGCTGTAATCCTATGTACTGTAAACACACGTTCTTCTTTTCCTTCACTGTTTTCCTTTTTAACAGTTTTGGTTATTTCACATGAGACATTTCTGTGGGTGGGGCAAAGTTGAAAAGGGTGATGTCATGTATTTCTGTACACCAATCAGAGTTAAGCAACATTTGAATTAAATAGTTGTGGGGGTTTTTTTTTATCTTATGTTGCCAGGCTACTGTCAATCAAATCTGATCAAAGCACACCCACACAGTCCTGATGAAGCAGATTGGAGTTTTTGAGCTTTTACTTCTTATCAAAATAATACCTACAAATATGTTTTCTGCACTTAAACTTTGATTGTTGCTTATTTAGCCATTATATATATTTCATGTTATAGAGAAATACTTGAATTTGATTCAATGATTTGAAAACATGGTTTGAGGGGCTTTAAATCCAGTTCCCCCCTAATATTTTCCCTTATACGTTGCTTTTAGGTTGGAGAAAGCATTTGATTCCACTCTCACATATTCTGTGTCAACTTGTTTCAACTCTTCACTGAAGCTTTATGATGTTTACACTGAGTGAAATGTTTAAACCCAAGGCTCCATGTTTTTTATGACCGCCTCATTTTATCAACTGTAAATCTTCTCGATGTCTTGTGCATCATTTATACACATTCCCCCCTCGAAATTCAGCCTGATGTATTTCGTATCAAATGCTGGGATCTACACTAGAATTTACAAACAAGAATTGATGAGCCAAGCTGTGAGTAATTATATATAATAAGATTGAAAGTTAATTTTTGACCTTGGAAACTATCTCACCACCACTATTTAGTAGCTGTCCTGGAGCTTTTGATCAAATTACATGGTTTTCCTCAGCAGATGGAGTTGCCTAGTTGTCATAGAACTGTAGATGTTCAAATTTTATTTTTTTTACTAAAATGTGTCTCTAAAAATGGCCACACGCTACACAAAAGAGCTTAAAGAATATCCAATGAAGATGCACATACAGTATCTGTAGAGATCCGTGACACGAGCAGACCTCACAGATGTAAGAATTCATAAACAGCAAACAGACTCAAAACACACAGCCTTCCCACTTTCTCGAAACGTTTTGTGAACATCCAGCCCACAATCACGAAGGTCGCAAAGGTCTCCTAAACTCCACCTTCCACTGTGTGTGTGTGTGTGTGAGTGTGTGTGTTGAGATAGAGGTTGGTGGTGTTCTGGGCTGAGTCAAGGTGTAGCAGAGCACGAACATGGGAGCAGAGAAGATAATGGTTGCTGGCAAAGCAGGTAATTTGCTTCATTCAGCCAAAGAGATCGACATCAATGACTGTCTGATTGCAGGAGAAGAGATACTAAATGCTACACACACACACACACACACACAGAGGAGGCAGAATTAATATTCTGCTGTGTGGATGTACTGTATGCACACAGAAACATGCATGTACACACAGGTAGCTGCATGCTCCCCAACACACACACACACACACACACACACACTGCTGACTTAGTCTGAAGTATTACCCAGACATTCAGCCCCTCTCTCTCGCTCCATCCCTCAATTCCTCGCGTTCTCTCCATCCACTCCTCCCGTCCTCCATTTGATGTGTTTAAAAAAAAAAACGCTCATTTTTACAGCGGGGCTGAGAAAAAAAAAATATATAAAAACCTCTCCCCTGCTGCTCATATCGATTTGGCAGATCTGCTCGGTTCACGTCCTCTCTCCCTCTCTCCTTCCATCTCCTGCTTTGCTTCTTGCTTCAGCTCTGTCCTTTAGACATGCACAAACAATCTCCCAGTCATTCTGGATCCCCAGTTTTGCACTTCCACCCACACTGTTCTGTCCCAGGTCTCAAACCAGCTCTCCACCTCCTCTCCAGCTCTCTCTTTCATTCTCCTAAACAAGTGAACAACCTGCCAGTTTGGGAAGCATACGGCAGTTGGTAACAGCTTGGAGGATGTGAATACATGTGTGTGCCTATAAAAGGATGTGGTGTTGATGCCGATATGTGAAATGCAACCCATTATCGACTCTTTTTTTCATCCTCAGTGTAATAAAACAGCTGTTATGGAAACATTTCATGCTTGCAGACACACTTTTCACACTCAAGTGCAGAGACATTTGTGTGAATAACCTCGTGTTGCTCCTGTTGTATCACATCCAGCAGTTTTTGTAATGCAGTGTAAGGCGTCTTTTATTTCCATCATTATTCTCATATAGTGGTATTCACACAGGTGGCACAGAACTGCTTCTATAGATTCACGGTGAAAAAAAACATACCATATTGATCTATTATTAAATGTTACAATCCATCAGACTCTCCACCAGCCGTGGGAGTTAAATTCAAATGTGTCTCCAATGCAAATCAACTAATTTCATCAGTTTCGTCAAATCAAGTGTCATTTTCCTTCTTAGTTGCGCTGTGATCGGCCTCATTCTGCCATGCTTCAACTTTTGAGAAGAACCTTGTGCTGCTGGCAAAATGTTTCACTTCTTTTAAGAAAATGTTTAAGTCAAAAAGATTTTTAAAGTCAAATATGACAATAAAGATGTCAAGAGTTTCCAGTGACTTTAACAACACTACGACAGAGACTCTCAATATTGGTCATTTGTTGCAGACAAACAGTTATTAGGTTCAGTAGTAAGCTCATTATCAATTTCCTTCCATCTTTTTACTGATTTACTGATTATTTTTCCCGCTGTTTCATCATGGGATCTAACTGCAAGGCTTCTGTGACAATCTCCCTCTTATTTAGCTCAAAGTACTGAGCTGCTGAAAGTAACTCAGTACCTCTCTCTTAAGTTTACACAAATGACTACATCCAAAACACAATTCCTTCACATTAAAAGTAGCCATCCTAGCTAACATTAACTAACATTTGAGCCACCCCAAGTGTGAACTTTCCGAATTGAGCGAACATATACGCTACTTAACATCGTCCACGACCCAGAGAGGCAACAGCAAAACCACAGAAAAAGATCATCACTACTTACTGACGGGACAAACATGATTTTAACCAGCTGTCTAACAAATACAGTGCCCACAGGCAGTCAACAAAGGGTTGAATACACCTCCAAATGCACACAACCATTCATCACTTGCAAAAACGCCATTATGGCTATGCAAGCAGCTTTATTCTAAAGTTAGCTACACATAACACAATTAGCTCAGCTAAGCTCAATGTTACTAGCTAATCAGCTACACTAACACAGAGCGAACACACGAGCGGCCAGCCAAAGCAGCGTCCTTCAAAGATGTCCTTGTTCAGGTTTTTGTTGTTGGAGGTTGGTCTAAAGAAAACAAATTTGGACATAGTTGGCTTAACATTTCTCAGCATAAGTAGGCAAACAGGTGTTGGCTCTCTCTTAGTTCAACAGTAGCTCAACAAAGTTATCACTCCGCTGGTACACATGAGCACTTAAAGGTGTGAAGTGAAATATTTGACCACTAGCAGCACTATGGCGCAATGTTCTTACAAGCAGGTCCCCATTTTGTTTGTATTGTGCACATGACACACATTCCTCCCGTTGGTTGGATTCACACACGCATTTTGGTGAGGAACACTGAATGTTAGCATAAACTTTGTTCGTTTACAAGGAAACTCTGCAGGGGAACTTTAGTACACCTGGACCTCAGAGTTGATTGATAAGCTCCTGCCCACTACCAGCCACAAAAAGGAAAAAGGAAATTAGTAATGTGAGCCTAATAATACATTATGAGCCTACTCAACCTAACACACTCAATTTATCAATTGGTATAGAGTAAATCCTCTTTATTCTAAGAAACAAAATGAAATGTAATTATGAGCCATTTTTGAATTCATTAAAAACAGAATTCCACTGTTACCTTTTTCACTGCAGTGCTAATAGAGGTTGCAGCCCTGCACCAATGTCCTTGTTCTCTCCTGCTCTGTTATTCTGTTTTTACTGAAGCCCTCCCATGTGATGCAAATCCTGCAGTACTATCTTCAGCCGAGACCTTCTATTACTCGCTCGTCTTTCTCTCTTTAGTCGTGTTTGACCTTCAGTCATTTGCCATCTCCCTTGCTTATCTGACCTCCCACCTCATTTATTTATCTTCCGTTCTTTATATTCAATTCTACGACTCTCTTTTCAAATCTGTCTTACTCCTACGGTATCTTTTAGAAGGGCTTTGTGTGTGTGTGTGTGTGTGTGTGTGTGTGTGTGTTTTAGTGTACTACAAGGAAAGGAGTTGCTAGACACAGTCACTCTGTGAAGGGCAAGGTTGCAGGTCAAAAAAAGGTAAGACAGGGTGGATGAAAAATAGAGAGGTAAAGGAAACAAACATGTCCTTGGAGGGTGAATGATTTCCCAGGATTCAGTGTGCTGACAAGGTAGAAGGCGTGTGAGGGATTTCCTGGAATGCAAACACTATTTTTTACTTCCTTTCTCTCCTTTCATGATTTCTCTTCTCTTTCTCTCACATTGCAGACTCCACAGAGGACTCGTAGGCGCAAGTTAAATGCCTTGTTTCAAAGAGATAACCTCTCTTCAGCACAGGAGAGAGTTTGTAAGATCCCGTCTCATTCAGCTTCCCCCTGGGGGGACACAAATTCTTTTTCTCCTCTCCCCCCTCTCTCACCTTCTGGATGGATTGCGATGATGGTTCACTGCCTGCACCGAGAGCTTTGTCTGACAGACATAAAAAAAAAAAAAAATAGGATGCCGACACTTGACAGGTTGTGACACTGTGTTTACCAAACCCCAGCAGTAGGGGAGGTAGACCTTAACAACATTTCCCAGAGTTGCTTGCAGTCTATCTGTACACACAAGCACAAGCAAAGCCCAAAAGAGGTTGTGATCCTGTTATATGAGAACAAAAACTCTTGAAATGATACATACATAAGAAGAAAAGAAGTCATGGGAGAAAGATCGTCTCACCATTTTACTCCCTTAGAAAGCCAGCAGGTGTGAATGAAGCCCTGCAATTTTCATCATTAATCTTAATTATGTCAATATGTTAGCAGTAGTGACATTCAATATCAAGAGTTAAATGAAAAACTATAAAGATTTGTCATCTTTGTCCTGCTTATTTTCATGCCATATCTGTGTGTGAATGCGAAATGTGTAAGTTAAGAGGTCTGACTCAAATGCCAATTCAAGGTGGACGTCAATAATGAAATTATATTTCAGGTAATCATGAGAGGGAACTTGAAGGCTGAGATCCAAACAGACAGGAGCCCTTTAATCCTCAGCATGGCTTTGTCAGCATCAACTTTTTAGGAGTTCTTAAAAGCATGAATATTATGCAAGACTTGATGGAGTTTCTGCAGAAAAAAAGAATCTTGGTGGTTTTAATATTCAGAAGAGATTTACAGGGTGTTAGGGCTCATAATGAAAGTGGGTAAGGCTATTTTGAAGAAAGATTTGGCAAAACTCTTTTCAAACTCTCACAAAAACGTGCCGGTTACACATTTCAAGAACTTGCAAGTTCAAACAAATGCACTAAATCCATTTTTACTTGCACACTATCACTGAAAAAACCTTTGGTGATTTGACCTCATTGGGAAATCATCAGTCACACCATGAAAACACCTCGATGGAATCTAGATGCCGGTGGTGAAGATCTGAGGAACACTGAGCATGGCTGGAGATCTGGATGGATGTGATCTGGAGCAGATTCCTGATGAGCTCACTGGATGGACCTGGAGGAGTAGTGGTGGGTCAATCGGACACAGAAATGACAGTTGATAGCAACAAAGAAACGTTTTTTAAATTCTGACAGCAACAAGATGATTGGCTAACAGATGTCATGGCGAAATCTGCTTGGTTAAAGCTGCAATAACCAATTTATTTTGGCCACTTGGGGGCAGTATCGACATATTATCACCTTTTATAAAGTTGATATGATGAAACGTGTTGGAAAACAGTTGCCTACACATTCAGCAGACACAGAGCACCATTAGCATTCCTTTTGATATTTGGCTCTTTAGCGGCTAAATGCTCCAATTTCTTTACCAGCTAGTCGCTAACTTTGTCTGTCTGCTGTTTGGTGCTGGGCAGGTAGCGTATAGTAAGTATTTAGAGCTTTTTGCTGAAAACAGCTGCCTGCTGCAGTTGAAAACGTTAAAAACGGCTATGAAAGTGGTTTAGGTGAAGCAAAACAATAAAGCTGCGGGCCAGAAAACCAAAACATCGAGCTGAAAGATGCTAAAAAGGTCCGTAGAGCTGAGGGGAACTGCAGAGTCGGGGATAATTCTCATGTGGGTTCATCATTAAGAGAGAATCCCTTCACATTACACATGCAGTCACATGTAGTCATTTGACCCCTTGTTAATATGAAAATATTGATTATGTCTGCTTTAAAGAGAACAGGGGAAATGCTGTCAGCCAGCTGATTGAGCTGGAAGTTGGAAAAGAAAAAGCATAAATACAGGGAGGAACCATATGAAAGACAGAAAATGTGACAAACTTTTCACATTTGATTTTTTTCCCCCCTTGTGTCCTTGCTGAAAGACTGCTGAGAAATGAGATGGAAGTGCTGTGTGGACATGACTGAGAGGCTGTTTGGTATTTCAGTGTGTGTGTGAGAGTATTTTAAGCAAACACGCACAAGAGTGGGCCCAGGGGTTTATGGGGGTCAACTCTGCTAATCAAGAGGGGTCAAAATACCGTGCCAAAAAAATACTGCAGTGCTAATCCACTTGGTCCTCATTTTCCCCTGTCCCCTTGCCTTTTTTTAGCTATTCTCACGTCTCTCTCTGTCTTTCTGTTTCAGTATGTAAATCCAATTCTGTCTTCATGTTTTACCAGCCTCCCCCCCTCCTCCTTCAGAGATTTCTACATACTTTCGTTCTTTTGATTTACCTAAATGACTCTTCTCAGTGCTGCTCTCTTTCACGCAGATGTATAATCACTCATCTGTTTTGGCTGAATGTTAGCCTGGCGCAGTAGTTTTTGCTCAAACATTGTCTGACATGTACCACTTTTGTTGCCGTGTTAAAAGCCAAAGGTCTGAGCCTGCTAGCGCTGATTAGATCAACCTGATGACTGGAGGATTTTGCAGTTCAGATTGATTACAACGAGGCTTCATGTAATCTTGTTAGTTTAGCACAAAGAGTTGATTTTATGCTGGCCGGGACTAAAAACGGACTCTTGCTGTAGCTCAAGGGTGTGAGCAAACCTGGGTCGATTACTATCTGGGACCAATTTAATTCATTTTGCAGGGTTAGAGAGAGAACATGTCTGACACAAGCATGCATTAGCATCAGTGTATTTTTTTAAGGCTGCAAAGCTCAGTCATCTTTATAACTATCAATGTCTGACACTGGCTTAGAATAGCACTAAATGGCAGAGCCATGAGTGAAGGAGTGGAGGGCTGTGTACCTGACCCATTCATCTCTACAGTATTATTTCCTCTGATGGTATAATGCTGACGCTTCCTTGACGCAGCCAGGCCTGCAAAAAGCTCATCTGATAGCTTTGTGTCTGGCTGTATTTTCATGTGGCCCGTCACTGACACAAGCATTGTCTCATTGTCCTCTACCCCTCCACAGGTGGGGAGATTCATTACTCTCTTGTTTGATATATAGACCACCCACCCACCGCCATATCCCCATCTCTCATATACAGGCCTGAAACACAGCAATATTGCTGTCAGGGTAAATACCTCCGAGCCACGGCCCTTTTATTCAATTTCTGTCCTGACACGAGCTACTCCACTCCGGCAGCTGTTTTAAATGTTGCCTGCCAAAGTGAATTACTGTTGAATGTTTCACAATATTGAAAAATATATATATTCTTATTTTAGCTAGCCCAAAGGTATTGCAAATGACAGAGGGGTCAGGCAGGCAAATGCCACTGTGCAATCATGGAGCAAAAAGATAAGGGGATCTAACACAAAATATATTAAGCAGGAACTTAACCATGGGGGAATTAAAAGAAATTAACTTCTATTTAGTCTTTGGATGCAGCAGAAAAAAGCAGAGTTTTTACAGAAAAGTCTTGCTGGAATCATTATGAAGTTTATTCATTAAATTAAGGGATTAAATACAGCAGGAGAAAGTTAACAAGCAAATATGGAAACATGATCTGCTTATTACTGCCTGAACAGATTTAAATGGGCCTTGAAAGCCACTGGTGCCACAATTCCATAAGGTAGCCATCAAGAACAGTTACAGCTAGTTTTCAACGAGCTGCATCTGGATAGTCAACTCAAGCGCATTGCAGACACGAGTGCAGTATTTTAAAAGCCCCTGAAAACTTGGTTTCAAATCTTAAAGGCGCTGAAATCCTTTTTTTCTCGGTCAGCTTCTTACTATGAGCGATGTGTGCCAAAGTTACAATTCAAAAAAGGATTGCGCGGCTTTTGCAGCCACTAAACCTGCACAAATAAGCCTCTTTCCATGCAAATGAGCCTCATTGTAAAAAAAAAGCCCAAATCACAAACACCAGCGCAAATAGCCACACGCAGTTAGAGTGAACATTTTAGCATCTTCAGAGAGTTGGTGGTAACTGAAGCGCATTTATTTATTCATTCATTTAAGGGGTTTCACGCCCAGACTTAAGGCACCGTCATGCCAGGCGTGTTTGTGAGCGGGCATTTCAAAGGGGAATATCACTTTTTGATTGTAGCTCCTGGTCTGAAAATTTCAGTTTGCTCCTTCTCTCTGCCATTGTCCTGCCTACTGTGTTCTTGGCACAAAGTCACCATTTATAGCTTGCTTTACCACATGGATAATTGCACTCAGGGCAAATTACACGCTGCAAAACTTAATGGGTGTGTTTGCGCTGTGACATCATTAGCGCAACATCTTTTGTGAATCGGACCTTGAGACGGGCCATATAGCGGTTGCAAATTCATGGTGCTATCAGCGGCCGCAATCCGTTCTTTGTGAAATTGCCCGTCAATGTACCAAAAATGTAAAAAAAGATAATAAATGTTAAAAATAAAATATTTCTCAGCTCAAAAGATTCTGTGTGCAGTTTCTTACCTAAGCACCATCCAAACCCTGCTTTCCCTCCTACTGTTCATTAAAGTGATGTTTTACTTTGATAGGGCAGGTTTATTTTTTTAGTGCACATACAAAACAAAATTGGCTGCTCTGGGGACCTGCAGTCAGCACCACTTCATTAGTTTCATTTTGAACACACACTCTAAAAATCACACTTCCAACACTTTGACAAACAAGATAAATTAGACACAAAAGTATATATTTTTTCCCTGTTTGCAATTATCAGTAGAAAAAAAGGTTACAAATGCTTTTGGTGACAGCTCCATAGAGGGTTCGGAGCAACCAGCTGCTTTCACCTTTGCTCCGAACCCTCTATGGAGTTGTGGGTGCTGACCAGGGAAAACACTTAACTTAAACTGCTTTAAAATGATTGTGTAACAAAACTAAAAGTGCATTTGAGGGCAAGCAAAAATACACGATGGATGTTTGGGTCAGAGTGCTGTAATTATCTCGGAACAATGTGGAAATGCTGTAATTATAATGCAAATGTTTTGAGTGCATTTATTATGAGATGGAAGACAAATCTTTATAAAATCCAGTCATTTAAAAAAGAAAGTAAAACTCACTGAAATGTTAACAGGGTCGACTTTGATCTTTTCATTAACAAAAATGTTTTACTGAACGTCTGCTGAAAAGATTGCATGGACTTAAATGTTACCCAATTGTGCACTTTTCCACCAACACTATTATAAAGAAAGACATGGAACACAACAAAAATGAAAATACAGTGAGTCATTGTCATGTCATTAGATTTTTCTTTATTTCAGATCTGAAAGGTGGCACAGAATAAAACCTGTATTTGATCAAGTGAAACAAACCATGCTGACAGCATCACCGTGTGCGTAAATACATACACGTTTATTCCTCATCATCATTAACTCTACATGATATCGGTGGGGTGTCGGTGCTCATACAGTATTTGTGCATTCATACACACACGTACACACAGCGCGGGGCAGCTGCGGGGCTAATTTGTTTGGAAGGAATTAATTAGACATTATTAGGGGGAAAACAATGGAGCAGAGGCAGGGTGTTTAACGGTGGGACGTCAAAGAGGCAAACCTGTCACGGAACAATAGGCTAATATCCACCCACTGCTTCCCGGCTACTGCTCAATTACTTCATCACGCAATAGGACACAGTGCACACAAACACACACAAACAAATACGAGCAGCGAGTGTATTTTCTGATCAGCCCTCAGTCTGAACATTCATTCATGACTGAGAGACAGCAGAGGTTGTGTTTGTGTATTTATGTGTGTGTGCTTCTAATTGAGCAGATGTTTCAGTATTAAAGCTATCCGCTCCTTTACCTTCAAGGCAGACGCTGCAGCTGCTGTTGACGTGTCTTCAGTTGATGAACCCGAAACCCAATTACAGAACAAAATGCAAAAGTACCGGCCTGATATCACTCCTATTCTCGCCTCACGCTAATTTCTTCAGATCTCAATCCAATCTAATTCCACTCCTCTCTCAACACATTCCCACTCTCCTTTCCTAAATCTGCTTTACCACCGCAGTCCGTGGCGGCGCTCCAAACTGCCCCCGTCTCCTCGTTGTGTTCATTTCCTCACACCTTGTTCCACCTTCCTCCTCCCCTCACATCCACTTTCTGAGAACGGCCAAGGCAGAGTTGAAGGTGAACTGGGCCTGGTGGGTTCCGCGGTGAGCCAGCAGCAGGGAGCCCGCCTCGGGTCCGTGGCCCGCCGCCATCAGCTCAGCAGCAGCTTTCTCCACGTCCCATTCTCCCTCCTGCTGGTGGGACAGCATGTGGGAGCTGAGCAGGGGGTACAGGGCTGAGGAGACGCAGCCCACCAGGAGCCCGGCATCCAGGAGCAAAGAGAGGAGCTCGGCGTCGCAGGAGGAAGCTGTCTCCTGCAGGAAAGAGACAGGAGGGAGGAAGTGTAAACACACATGTGGAGATGGAGTCAGGAGGAACTTACTTTCCTTTTTAAGTGTGACAGCACTTTTTATTTTCATCCCTGTGACATGCCAAGAGTAACAGCCTGATTTTTTGCAAATATGCAAACCAGTCTCTCTGCCAGGTTACCAGCTTTAATTCAGCAGACCTGTTCGACTCTAAACACCCACTGGCTGACAAAACGCTGAAAGTGGCTGGTAGATTTGGAGATTTCCCAGCCACAGTGCTCTGTAGAAACAAGAGGTACTGTAGCTTCCTGCAGCAGCAGCAGTAGTTCGAGGCTGTGCGTGATTACAATGTTACACGCTTGAAGAAACCTGATGAGGTCAGAGTGGTCAAATCCTGTGTTGACTGTGTGGCTGACCACCATTCCCATGGCATGTGCCTACACACACACACACACACACACACACACACACACGCACGCACGCACGCACGCACGCACGCACGCACGCACGCACGCACACCCTTCTCCTCTTCTTCTGTAGTTCTTTGCAGCTTTGAGAGGAACATTCTCAGTTACCAAAACAATTCTGAACACATGTTCACACAGCCATAAACAGACCTTTTACGTAATATTTTAATCCCATCTTCCGCCTCTTTACATCAATGAATTGCATGCAAATTCAAACAGCTAAATGCCGTTGGGGCTGCTGTGAGTGGTTTTGCGGGCCATGGAGAAGCGAGGCTGAGTGCTGGGGTTGATAGGCCGTCTCTCTGTGACTCAGCCCATCTCCTCTGCATCCTCTCACCTGTTTGTCTCTATTATTAAGCTTGCACAACTATACACGCATATGTGCGCGTACACACACACACACAGACAACAGCGAGCCCCCTGCCAGGGTATTTCTGGAGCTGAGGCAGATCAATTATAAATGTGGAGCTCATGTCTTCTATTCTGTAGCAGAGAAAGGGAGCAGGCCCGGATGAATTTCTCCCCCTCACCTTTAAAATCTCTCATCTCTGAGCCGGCCCCGCTCCATTTTTCTCTGCTTGAAGGACAATTCACCCTTTAAAAAAACTTGAAACTGTTATAAAGGATCCCCACACTCATGTGATGACGGATATCAGTGAACCTGAACGTCTCACATGAGAGTTGAGAGACGTTCAACTGTTGTCATTGACAATGACACTGTCCCCTCGTGGAATCACATTTTGCACATAAAATAAGTTTTACCTTGTAGTAATGTGAGCAGATCTGAAAATCACTATGTCCCATGATTCACAGTATTCTGGATTTAGATGCATTTACCATTTAAATACAATACAAGTTCATGGTTGCTTTGGTACCAAAGGGTCTGTCTCCCTTTGACATATACCAGTTATAGAGATACAGTATCTCATGCATGACTAATAATTTAATTTCTCCCTTCCATTGACATACGGGACCAGATGAATCATGACAAGCCGGGGGAGGGAGGAGGGCCATAGAGAGAAGACATTTTTGAATCTTGAGACAGAGGTGGATGAGGAGGTCATCCGGTAATAATGAGAATTAAGGGCAAGAAAGACAAGAGAGAAGGGAGGGCTTAAAAGTGTGGAAAATGTATGACGGAGAAGGTTGGAGGGAGCGAGCTGGAAAGGAGAAAGGCAGACACGCACTGAAAGCATCAGATACATACATTTTTAAGTGCACCAACTGTTTCCAAGGGCCAAATGCACACTAGAACCAAGGAGCGGCACTTCGAAAACAACTTAGCACTTCAGCTTCAAACTTTTGATTTTGGAGCCTCAACAGAGGCCCAGAACAAATGCTGCACATGGGATTTTGTGGAGATGCAGTGAACATTGACCTATTTTGAAGCTCAATATGTTACAAAGATGATTTCAAACTTCACGGATAAAGGAGTAAATAATGCACATTTCTCAGAAGTATGGACAAAATCAAATAGTTCATCTCTATAGTGTCCGAACATCAAGAACTGCAGGTTTTCACCCACCCAAGACTCTTTTGTCATCGTTTTTTAAAAGTATAATTGGTTATTACTTTATTACAACTTATTTTCAAAGTTTGAAGAACCTCTTCTTTCGGTTGTGGTAACATTGTACTCAACAAAGTATTTCCTCAGACCTGGGAACACAGTGACAGTACAACAATAAAGACAAGTAACACAGCGGTTAGATGATGAGACAGGCTGTAAACAAGACAAGCGTTTAGCCAGATTATCTAAACCACATTGTTTGGAGGTAAAACCAACAGCGAGTGCACCTGCAATGTGGGTAAAAATCCTTCACTGCACAGTACTGTAGGTCAAATTTGAATGTTTAGAACAGACAGTTTGGGTAATAATTTCTCTTACAAATAGGGCTGAAACGGTTAGTCGATCAACAGCAAATTAATCGTCAACTATTATGCTAACTCTTTAAACGTTTAAGTAATTTATCATTCTCTTGTTGCAGCTTTTTCGTTCGAGGATTTGCTGCTTTTCTGTGTTCTATATCATTGTGAACTAAATATCTTTGGGTTTTGGACTGTTTTGCAGCCCTGCTTACAAATAAGTTTGGCTAGCCTGGGGATTTGTTTAAAACAAGTCTTATCATTTGGCCAGTCATGTTTATTGACTTTTTTTTTCCACCAACGTTGCCACCTTACTAGATCTCGGCTATTAATTTGGTGAATGCAATCTAAGAGACAAAGAGTCTACAGCCATGCTAGCAGCTTTGTGAGGCTGTACATAGGCACAGGGCTGCTTTGTGCTAAATGCTAACATCAGCATGCTAACATGCTCACAATGACAATGCTGACATGCTGATGTTTAGCAGGTATAACCATGTTAAACACACTGAGCTTGGTGTGTTAGCCTGGTAACATTTGCTAAATAGGAGCACTAGATGGACAAATAAACATTTTTTACCTGCTAGTGGTGCTAGATGAAAAGTCAGAGGATCACTTAAGTTATAATAATTCATCCTGAGGGAGACATCAATGTCTGTACTAAGTTTCACGGAAATCCATCCAATAGTTGAGCTATTTCTGGACCAACGTGGTGGAGCGACGGACCGACATTGCCATCCCTAGAGCCACGTCGCCAGCATGACTGCAAATAAGCCCAAAGATGTAATAAACTGGAATTATTCTTCAATATTTTCACCTTGTTAAATGTGGCCTTGTGGTGCCCTTTGATGCTATTAGTGTGATTAAAGGCTGTACAAATAAAATTGACTTGATTTGACCTGAAGGCTTGCTAATCACTGAAATCACCTTCTGTTTGGCTGTAATGAGGGCTCACACCTACATAATACACATAGCTCTGCATGGCACATACACTGGTTTGAAAGCTCTACCAGGTGGTATCCAAAAATAATAAGCAGGGCATATTTATGTCACTCTGATTGAAATGTGTCCCCATATCAACGATGCAGGTGCCAGCAGTGCTGTGGATGCTTCAGATAGCACACCTGCAGGGCGCTGCAAAGTAACAACACATGCATACATTATCACATCCAATGTGTTAGTCCTCTAAATCTGTATACATCCCATGTAGCCCAAAAATTCAGTCTTGCTATGTGTGCTATGACCAATTTAGGGACAGGAATACATACATACAAACAAACACTGAACTACACCCACTACTACGAGCTCAGGCCTGGTCCTCTATGCTCACACTCACTCACACACACACACACACCTCCCAGGCTATTACTGTTTGACGGTGTCAAGAGAGACAGCAGATTTGAGTCTTAGAGTCAGTTGGATTGACAGTCGAGCTGAAAATAGATGTGAAGGAGCAGCAGAGAGATGGAAGGATGGAGTGGAATCTCGATATCAGAGCGGAGAAGATAACTTTATGTCCTTTTTACAGCATGAACAGCTCTGTCACATTTCAGGCACTGCTGGTGAGATCTACTGTAAGTATGGAGCATATGGTAGACAGCTAAGTATAATGACAAAGGTCAGATGATCACTACCTATACATATGGTCTTGAATCTAAAATCTTCTCATCCTTCCTTTATATTCTTTACTAAAGTGGCAATCACAGCCATCCATAAATAATAATCCTGCTATGCTTTTCCTCTGCAGCTACTGAGAAATATAGTTATTCTAGGACAATACTTAGTCATTTAATAACTCATTTCTACTTCTTAATACTGTGAAACTTCATGAAAGCATGGTAAAGATGGGTGATAATTCAATATTTTCATTTATCAGCTTTCAGTGGAATCATATCATGATATGACGATATGATCATATTACCGTTCTGTACATTTCTGTTTATTTCTGTTTTTTTCAATTAATAATTCCGAGCAAGCTGTAATTAAAGGAATAATTGGACATTTTGGGAAGCACACCTATTTGCTTCCTTGCAGAGATCAATACCACTCTCATATGCACCCATTAAATATGCAGCTACACCCAGGAGACAATTAGCTTACACATACGTGCTAGCCATTTCCCCCTGCTTCCAGTCTTTATGCTAAGCTAAGCTAACCTCCTGCTGGCTCCAGCTCCATATTTAGCGTAAACACATGAGTGGTATCGATGTTCTCATCTAACTCTCAGGAAGAAAACTGACATTCCTTTAATTACAGCAAAATTTGTTATTAAAGTTTTAGTTTTAGTTCATGCAGAGTTTGGTCTCATATAATTATAATTGGTCTCAGCGGAGCACAGACTGACCAATTTGTTTCTAAATGTGTTTTTGCCACATTTGCCATATCATGATTTAAATATGACATTTGCTGCCACAAACTGAAGTCAGTGTTCAACTGTCTGGTACACCATCCTCCGAGTCGATTCTACAGCCCAGTCTGCTGTACCTCTCACACGCCTCTATATCCATCCATTCTGCCTCCCTCCTCCTGTGATGCTTCCCTCCTCACCCTTCTTTCTCTTTCTCTCTGAGTTTTTGAGTTTCCCCAGCGGTCTGTCCCGGCCTCGCCTTTACAAACAGTTCATCGCAAACAGAAGCTGATTGAGGAGGGAATATAATATCCATCATGCCTTCGTTTCTTTCGCAAAGGTCAACAGCTTGGAGAACATGAAAACCTGTCCTGCGGTGTATGTATTTTTGTGCACAGGTGAGTTAGTGTGTGTGTGTGTGTGTGTGTGTCAGGTTAAAAGCCCATCCAAATCTTCAAGGTTCAAACAACACTTTGTCTGTCTCTTCAGTGAAGCGAAAACAAAAAGCATCTTCTGTCTCGTGTGTGTGTGTGTCTGTGTGTGCTCGCAGCTGGCGTGCGCCCTGAGTGAATGAACAAACACTCAGTGTGACAAGAGAACTGACACATCAAACTGCAGCCATAAGATGTCCAACCCCCCTCTCGCTCTTGTTATTTCCTTCTCATTTCTTGCTGTCTCACCCTGTGAAAGACAGCAGAGGTTGTCTTTCCGGTGTGTTTTCAGTGGCCGATAAATGTTGCCTGATTGGTTTGGTCAATTTTTCACACCCTTGTTTTCTATTCTTGCTCTCTCATTTCCTCTATACGTCTTTTTCCACCTTCTCTCTCCCTGAGCTGAACCCGGCTGAGAGCTTAATTGGAATTACCGTACACGCACAATGCCTAATACATAATGCATGGCCAAGTCTTCTTTTATCATTTAAATCATAAAGCTTCTTTGGAATGCCAGACAACACACAACTATCTCCTTCCAACCTTCTCTCATCCTTTTCTCTCCTTCCCTCAGGCCCTGCTTCCCATCCCTCCATCCTAGCTGTCCCCAGGTTTTAGTGTTGCACCACACACACACCCACCCACAACACCAAACAGTCCTTGCTTACAGCGAGACATGATTGAAAGTGACAGAAGAAGAGGCTGTGAAGACAAAAAATAAAAAATAAATAAAAGTGGGCTGTGACGCACATGAGCCAACACAAACACACATACACGCAGTGAGCAAATCAGGGATCAACGCACTGAGTTGCAAGCAAACACAGCTAGATTAACAGGTCCAATATGGCACAAAAGCTGTAAACAAGCCCTCTTAAACAAGCAATTAGACACATAATCACTCAATCACACACTCATGCACACACACGCCTCTTGTCTTCACTCCACTGGGCAGATGGACGAGGCATGATTCTTTGGAGAGGCTATGGCATGGCAAGTCTGTCAAACTTTGGCTTTCTCTATATGGGTGTAGTAAGAGAACTACTCTGCATTTAAAGAGTTTGTGGGGTGGTGTCTTTTTTTTTTTTTTTTGCCTTTATAAAACCAAAGCACAAGAGCAAAAGTGTAAGGAATGGAAAACACAGTGTGGTTATCTGTTCTAACGTGAGCTGCAATTCTTCCTTCAGTAGTTGCCTAGCGTTACTTCCAAGGCCAAGAGTTAGCATGTCATTGACTAACTACATTAGTTTGTGGGATTACAAGTTAGGTTAACTTCCATGACTAGCACATCCATTGTGTAGTATTTCCCCTCAGTGTGGAAGCTGGTCTGGATGCTATCAAAGTTTAGGCTAACGTAAGCGGTTCTGTCCTGCTCTTTTCTGGATTTGGTGAAGTGTACACTCCAGCAAGCCCAGCCAACGTGATTGCATTGGTTAGTCTTCGTCCTAAAAGCCATATCACATTATGTCACAAGGGAAAATATATGGTTTGAAAATGCAAACAAGTATGTAAACTAATCAAGCAAAACAACAGTGAGATCTTACATTTTTCCTTATCATACTTATAATACTACAACAAACAAGTTCTACACTGCAATATAAAAACAATGCTGTTCCTTATGTTCTCTACATGAATCATCAACTGGCTGGATGCTAACTTTTTGCCTGGGACATGTAGCTTTAGCCTCAGTCTTTTAGCATGATATCATGTAGGCTATGTAGCTATCAAGTGCATATTTAATACTCCTTTTACAGTCAGCTGGAAAGTCAAAAAGTCAACCAAAGATGCCGTGTCAACCAATTCATGGAATCAATGTTAGCTTAATTAGCTAGCAAGCCACAGCTGATAAAATCTGCAGTACAGTCGTCATTTCAGATGGAAAAATTGAAGGTCTCCAGCTAGAAATTAGAAAACTGCTTTTGTCGACCTCCTTCTGAAGTCAAGGACCCATTCTTTCAAAAATTACTGAGAATTTCGGGTGGTAAATCTGCCACGGTTATCATTGTAAACTCCATCTGTGCCATGCGGGAAATGAAAGCCTGACAGGCGTAGCTACAGTAACTTAGGTGGGTGGGGTTTAACGATTAATTAAATTAAAATCTGATGGATAAAGAGAGAGTGGGCGGAAAAGTGAAAGACAAAAAGATGGTGAAAATACACAAGGACTGCTAGAACATTTTGTTGCAGCAAACTTTGGTGCGGACTGCAGCTGCGTATATGTGTGCCGTATCTATGTATGCTGTACGTTGCACTGACAGCTCATTCATATTGGCGGGGCAGCTCTTATCAGTCCCTTATCTTCCATTAGTCAGGCTGGTGTTAACCCCTGGCTCGCTGCTCCACTGCTCCCCTCTGCTCCTCAGTGATGCATACATCTTCACTAGGAGGAGCAGAGCGGAAAAGGAAGGAGAGGAAAGGACGAAATGAAGGGAGGGAGGGAGGACGTTTGAGGAAGGAAAAGGGCATGTGTTTCTGCTCCCGGTGAAAAGAAATAAAAGCCTGCACGCCTGCACAGTTTTTTCCTGCATCATTAAGAACAATACAACTTCTTCTTCATTACCTGCTCCCTCTCTACTACTTCTTTGTCTCCCTTTCAAGTCTTCCACTCCCACTCCTTTCTTTCTTTCCTCCCTCCTCCTGTTTTACTACGCCCACTGTGGTCCCCTCAGCGAAGCAAGACACAGGAAATGTGAAGCAAAATGAACACATATCTCACACTACAGCGAAATAAATTACTTTTTCTCATTTACTTCTTGTGTCAAGTGGTTTTCTATAACACCATTTTAATTAAAAACTAATCTTCAGAATTCATCTTTTTTTTTTTACTGTGATCTCAGACATCTCTTTTATGAAGAAAGAAAAATGTGTTTATACTGGGGAAAACAATGTGCACAGTAATCTATGATATCAGATACAGAGCAGAGTGCCAGGGAACACACACCGGTGGGGCAGTGCTTGAAGATAAGGCCTGCCTATCGCTCAGAGTGACGTTATTTTTATGTATTTAATCAACAGCGCTGTGCTTTGTAGAGTTGATAAATATATGGTGCATTGTGGCCAAAATCAATCTCAGGCTTGTTAGTTTAGACGTGAATAAATGAAGAGTGACACTTAAGAAACCTTTCATATGGTTTTCTATGATAATTTAATTTAGCCTGGTATGTCGGAGTGAAACAAACTGTGACAAAAGAGCAAACCTCAATGAAACGCTTAAAGTCGTTTAACAGAAACAACAGTCAGTTAACAGGTAAGCTTCCTCAGTGCGCTCACCCGAATTTCTGATCGACTAAGCTGAACTAAAATCAATTATTTCTGATCCTCCCTAGATAAGATTTACTGATCTGCTAATGGCTAGCTGCTGACAAGTCCCGGCTATTTGTAGATCTGATAAAAGGCCTCAGAGTGTTGTGCTCTTGTATCAGCTTGAATTTGGTCATGAAGGTGAAAAATGTGCGAGCAAAAAAAAAAGAAAAAAAGGTTTTGAAAAAGATCAGTGAACTACTCAATCATGTGTGTGTGTGTGTGTGTGTGTGTGTGTTTCCAAACCCTAATGGTATCAAACCATGCAGGTAGTTTTGGTTTGATTTGTCCAGGTTTTCAGAAATCTGTCTCTGAGATCTTAATTGGAAATACTGTTGACAGCAAGCCCTGGCCTGAAAATGATTACAGTGAGTTCCAAGCAGTTAGGTATATAGATTTTAAATTTTGGGGAAAAGAGAATACTGGTATTGGACTGGTGCTCGGTATCGGGGGCATATACCCTAAGTTGAGTTGTCAGAATCAATATCGGAAAAGAAAAGGTTGGATCAGAGCATCCCTAAATAATCTAATATCCTGCATTCCTTTTTAAATGTCATTTGGGTGAACAGATCCTTTAAAACAGTCTCAGGCAATCAGAAACACTGTATTTCAAAACAAATTAATAGCAAAAGGTACGTGGTATAAACACACTTTGGCAAACCGACACTCACATAGACACGAGAAAGAGAAGAGATACACACAGGCACACACCCACATGCATACAAATCCACAGTGAGCAGCAAGCCAACACATTATCAGATGTATTAGATGTAAGACGATTTCTCTCCGTCTCTGCTGATGTTATCTTCAGATGAACACTGTTCTGTGCTGCTCCGAACATGCCCCTGCTCATTCAGCTCTTAGGTGGCAGAGGCGAGATTATTTCTCAAAGCAGTGTGACACACTACCTGTCTTACTCCATTCATACACCCCCTCTCTAACTCTCCCTGATTTATCTTTTCTGTCTTTCCTCCCATACCACCCCCTCTCCAGTCAGGCTGTGCACCCTGCTCTGTCCTCTCTACTTCTGTCTTTCTAACTTTACATTTTCAAACGTTTGCTCTCTCTCTTTAATTTCCCTTCTCATCCTATTTATCTCTCTCAACACCCATTTCTCCCCTCCATTTGATTTCCTCTTCCCACATCTAAACCACATATATTTTCTCTTACCTCCTTTAACACCCTGCGCCTGCCTCCCTCAGTCCCACTCTATTTTCTCTGTGGGATAAAAGCAGTGTGCTGCTCAGGTGTACCGATATAGGAGCTTTAATGTTTCATTTAATAGGGGCTCTGTCACTTAATAGAGAGGCTTTCTCTTATCTGATGCAGGAACACAGAGAGGGTCTGCTGGGTCTGAGAGGCCTACTTTGTGACAATTGCTTATCTGATCGGGATACAGTGGAGAGCGGCCCACACAGTCTTAAACTATTACTCTCTCGTCTGATTGTGGCTTCCCAATACAGGAGGACTGTTAGCAAGTGGATGAATGTTGGTTTACTTGAATGTTAAGATTCTTTTGGAGAACGTCATTCTTATCTTACGACAGTAAAGAGGTTTTATAATTTTTCATCTTCATCAGTTGTCTCTTTTCTTGCTTTTTTTTGTATTCCACCTTTTCTATTCTGTCTCACACTTTTTTTAATACTGTATATACAGTAGTGTGCAGTCTCTGAGGCCTGCTAGAACATTGTTAATACACAGACAAAAGAAACTGTGATGACGTTGGATGTTACCTACTGACTGAAAATAGGCATTAAAGCCTCAGTAAATCGAGTGGTGTCCAGCCGCTATCGCTGAGACAATTAGTGGATTGATTGGTAAGTCCTTTGGTTCCCAACAAGACAAATCTGAGGGGTCACCAGATAGTTAAACTAATGAGAAAAAAATATATGTTTCACAAAATCATGTTTATTTTCTTAGACCTTTCTTCTAGTGAGATAAATGATACTTCTTCTCAGGCCTCTAAAACCCCTTTTAAATGAAACATTTCGAGAAGGATAATCACTCTTTGGTTGTTTAACAACTTATGTTCACAACAAGGCCATAAACTGTGAAGGGTCACAAGTAGACGTGGCGTCATTATAAAGGGTCCCAAGACAAACAGGTCAGGAACCACTGGATTATTTGATTAACAGAAAATTATTTGATGACAATTTTAATACTCGATTCCATCATTTAAGCCATTTATCAAGCAAAAATGCTAAAATTCTTCCAGTTCCTTGAATGTTAGCTCAAATGTGAGGATTTGCTGCTATTTGCTGTATATCACTGTGAACTGAAAACATGTGGGTTTTGACTGACAAGAAGTCTGAAGACATCATTTCAGATTTCACCAATTTTTTCAAGTTTCAGAGGCTAAATAAATGACCGATTATTTAAAAAAATGTCTGCATTCAATCCACTTAGTCTGCATTTGAATATGGGACCATGCAGACCATTACAATGACACTTACTGCCGTCATGCCGTTGATCTGATCCAGGGTCAGCTGCAGCAGTTGCTCATCACCACTCTCAGCCATCAGTTTGAGTGCAGGCTGCTGGAGGCTCAGCTGATTTTGGAGCAGCAGGGTGACTATGTGTCTGATACACTGGAGAGGGAGAGAGAGAGAAAGGCGGGGGGGTGGATAGATGAATGGATAGATGTGTGGATGAAAGGAGGAAGGGGAGAGATGAAAGCAAAAGTGGAATGAAAACAGGAGAAACGTAATCAGAAGACAGAGTAAAAAAGAATAAGGGAGAAGAAAAGGGGAGAGCAGGAGACAGAGGGGAGAGAGTAGGCGAGGAACACTGAAGGTTAATCGATGTGCATATACTGTACAGACACACAGGAACATAATACTTTTAAAAAGGTCTACACACACACAAACACACACATACACACAGTCCTGTTGCAGTCCTATCCAGTAATATATGGATATCACAATGCAATCTGACTCCCCCATGCTCTGGCGGTTTCATTCCAGCAGATTCAAATTAAAGCTGTTCAGAACAGAGTAAAAGGCCTCCTTCTCCACCTCCCACCCCCTTCCCACACAAATATCAGACAGCCAGGCAGACACTAGCCTATTCACACTGAATAGCATTAGTGCTAAACTAATATCACAGTCAGCTGGCGCTAGACATAAAGAATGGCATTAGGCTTACCACTTCCATGGTGCTCAGCAGGGCATGAATAGCATTAGGGGCCGTCAGATATCAAAGAGCAGCTAGTGCCTATAGTTCATTGCAAAAAGCACTGAGCTGATACTAACATGTTGCTGTGGGTAACATGCTTAATAGCTTTGGGCTCCTGTATTGAGATACGGGGTAAAACGGTGGCACCGCAGTGAGGTTACACTGAATTCAAACAAGCTTAGTCCCGTATTTTTGATAAGAATGGGGATAGAAGATGAATTGAAAATGTGTTGAAGCCGGACATTACTTTGGTTCAAAATATGAATTTTCACTCACTATCCTATTGCAGTAATGGAAGAAGATTACTCCATTACAAGTGAAAGCCCTGCATTTTAAATTCTTACGAAAAGGTTACAAGTATTAGCAACAAAATGTACTTAAAAGTATCAAAATTATGCAGAATTGTATTGAATTATATAATTTTATATTTGTATTATTGGTTATTATTACACATGCATTAACATAAGTAGCATGTTAATATAGCTCATTAAGGTGGAGCTAATTTTCACTATTATATTATATACTGATGGGTCGTTTAATCTAAAACAATGCAATTTTATACACTAAAATGTTAAACTGTAAAGTAACTAGAAACTATAACCGTCAGATACATTTTGTGGAGTAAGAAGTACAGTATCTCCCTCTGAAATGTAGTGGAGTAGATTACATTCCACCACTGCTGTATTGCATGAAACTGAGACACTATTTTCCTGTTGAGTCATTGTAAATAGGTGAAATTATTTTTGTGGCCTTCCACACTAATTTTATCTACAGTACATTTTAAATTACTGCAATGAAAAGAAGACACAAGCAGTCATAGACAATTATCCAAGGTGTGTTTGCTGTTTACCTGTGCAGGAAGCTTGTGTTTGGTGCTATAGAGGGATCGCACCATGGTGACAACCTGCTGACCCAGGTCTAATTTGACCTCTGACCCCTGGCAGCGGGTCAGCAGGGCTGAGGTCAACACCACCCAGGGGTTGCGCTCTGACTCTGCCCTGTCGACAGAGAGCAAGGCAGACATGTGAATATGAATGTGTAGTGTGTGTGTGTGTGTGTGTGTGTGTGTGTGTGTGTGTGTGTGTGTGTGTGTGTAGTCTTCTGCTGAGCTTCTGTATCTTCTGAGGTGATCATAGAGAGAAGAACATAGACTGGTAAATACAAGAGTAAGCATGTGAAGTACATAAGTAAACATCTGCTATATTAGTGAGTGTGTTTAGGACAACAGAAGTAAACATACAGAACAAACAGTCTATCGTGTAAAATGAAAAAATCATGTAAAATTACTGTAATTATGTATTCATCCATTACTCTGTATTTCTATGTCACCAGATGGTAATCCTGTTAGAATATGACTGAGCCCAGCAGCTGACTACTGTATGTTCACCATATTGCATGAAAACATTCACTATGAATAATATAAATACAGCAGCCACATAAGAATAACAGCATCAACCTTCCTTATAAACCTTCGTACGGTCTAGACCTGCTCTATATGAAAAGTGCCCTGAGATAATTTCTGTTACGATTTGGCGCTATTTAAATAACATTGAATTGAATCCTTCAAATCACCGGCTGACATGAGCGCAGACAGAATTATCAGGAGGTTTGCAGACGACATAATGAATTCCGACGTTGACATGTAAGTGAGGAGGCTGTTTGACCACAATACTCCTGTAGTTAATATTTAACAACGACATGCTGCACTTTCCCTCTCTGTCTCTCTGTGAACACCAGGGGACAGCTGCCAGCAGTGACAGACATCACTTTGTTGACACGCTCCTTTTATGAGGTCTTCAAGACCTTTGCTAATGCCTCTAGAGTAACCGATTAGCTTCCACCAAGGCTGGCAAATGCCAGTGATGCTAAGGCAATATGACCTTCATTGATCTTTATTAATACATATATAGGAGAAAAAAAGATGGAAACCACAGAACGACTCATTATCCGTTAATTAGATCTTGGTTGACGGATGGATCCTGTTTAAATTATTAATTTTATTAGTATTATCATTAGCATGGCAAGGAGTAAATGCTATACGAGAGCACCTTATAACTGATGGTTAACTCTAATATTAGTGGCTATGGAGGTTGTAGTTGTTAATGCAAAGCCAAGGCCTCATTATATCCGCGTCAAGCCTGAAGAAGGGAATCAAACCACATATTCGTGCCATGGTGAGACTGTAAATACTCATATGATGTGTGGAGGAAAAATTCTTTAACCTTAGTCAGAATAGTGGTTAAAAAATAGGCGTCGACATGCTAGCACAGCTGGAAGTAGGTATGTGATTAACATGATGAACAGTACATTAAATAATGAACAGACAGAGAAGGAAAAGGAGGACAGTGGAGATGAGAGGAGGAATCTGATATGAACTCTGGGTGTTTTTAACATGATAAAGGGTAGATGGTGACATGCCGATAAATCCTTAGTTATATGATGAGAAATTTAAAAAAAGGAAAGTGGTTGAAGCCTGATGTCAGATTAGGCTGCTTGAAGTGAGTTTTAAGAAAGCGTGTTAGAGGAAGGAGGCCCCGTGGTACAGTAAGATCCTATCTGTATCTGTCCTATGTATATCTGCAAAAGATGAGAGGGTGTATGTGATAGAAAAAGCTTGCAAATGAGAAAAGAGAGGATAGAAAGGAGGAGGCGAAGGGAGAAAGACAGCAGGGAGAACAGCAGGGCTCCTGTGTGTGACTGTCAGTAGGAAAGGCAGCTCTCCATCCAGCCACCGGGGTGTCTTGTCCTGACAAGCTGCTTCACCTTCGGATGATGCGGCCAAGGGAGCAAACAGAGTCCACTTGTGCTGCTGGCACAGTGCTGCTTCCTGTGCTTTACCAGGGGGGACAGGGAGGTACTGCTGCATGGGACTATGAGTGCCTGTGTGCTCGCCAAATCTGTCACAGGGTGCAGTGTGAGTCACAGCCAGCCTCCATTCGTGCTTTGAATCATGACTCAGTTTATGCGGACAGACTAAAGGATAAGCCTTTCAGATGCAACTCAATATAGCTCCCAAAACAGCCTCTTTCAGAAACAAATCTCCACTCTACAGACACACACATGCACACAGTAAACACACCTCCATCCCAACCAGGATTAAATGCTGAGTCAGAATAATAGTTAAGGTTAACCATGTGTCTCGCACACTAAGAGATACGGCCCTCAAGTCTTAACCTTCAAATGCCTCATTTAAGATTCTGTTAAGTTATTCTGAGTTTTGTGTCCCAAATTATGACTGCCGAATGTAGCAGCCGTTACACATAAAATGCACACTGATCACAGATCAGACCTACATTTCAGGCCTCTGTGCTTCAAAGAGGCACATTACAGCGTGCTGCAGTTAGTGTATGTATGCATGTTGCAGCAAATTAACTTGAGCGATTTAAATGAGGACGACTGAAGAGACAGAGAAAATCCATAATCAGAAGCTGAGTTTGTACTCAGCATTATGTTTGCATTTAAATCTGAAATATAGCACAGCAGCTCAGCCTGCAGTTAAAAGAGATGATTATAGCCGACTGTACCAGCACTGATGGTTTGACTATAGCTGTTACACTCACAAAGTCAGTGGAGTGTCAGTGAAATCCGGGGGTGAACTTGAAGCAGCTGTGTCGTCCAAACCTAATCCCATCTCTCCTACTGCTTCTCAGTTGAATGGTACTCTGCCAGAAAACACACTGGCTTTACACAAACCCAGAGACAACACTATTGTCCATTACAAATCAACAATAATAACCATTTTCACACTTTCTCCAGATTCTTTTTATTCAGTTTCTTACACTGCCACAACTCTAAAAACATTTTCCCACTTATTTTGAAAACTTTAATAGTCTCCCTTCCAGTAATTTCCACCTCCACACTAAGCAGCTTGCTCTTATGTTGAATCAGACGATACAAGATCAGCCTGAAAATTGCCTGAACCGACAGACAACAGGAGTTGAGCACAAAAATTTGTGTTGGAAAGAACAATTTGTCTTTTATCCCGGATAGCGGAAAAAAACTGCTCTGTTTCCACATTAAAAACTTTTCCAGGGGCCTGGGAACCATTTCAGAAACTCACGAGCTTTATCTGCATTGTGAGCAGAGGAATTAAAAGTTTGCTGTGCTGAACGTTGCTGGTTGGTTAGAAAAAGTCACCGCAGCTGCTGCACTTTGAGTGCAGCTTCATTCATACAATCAACAGTACTGGGGAAAGCATGTGCGAACACACTGAGAGCATTTTTGCTAATTGTTTCAGTGCGGTTATGCTCTAAAACGGAAATAAATAACCAATCAAATCTCTGCATCCATTCATTACATCCATTCAAACATCAGTCTCTCCACAGTAAACACAAAGTAAAACAGGGTGACTTTAAATCCGTTATTAGTCTTATTTGCCTAATCTTCACAGTTCTTCAGATGTGGTGATTATGCAAACAGGGATGCACAAAAGTTCCTGATTTAGTTCCTGAGTTTAATTTAGTTCTTGTGGCTCCTCAGGACCTGGAACTATTTGGTCCAAGAGGGGCTTAAGAGACTTCACAAGTACCCGACAGAAAGAATAGCATGTCAGAATTTTTTGCCCTCACTTGCCTAGTTTGACACCGTCTACGACATCTCAAGTGATGCTATTGTTGCTGACACTCCTGATCCTGGAAATCTGTCTCTGACACCTCCTGCCTGATCACCTTTACATTTCAGGCAGGTTGGGAAGTCACAGCAGGAGCGTGATGCCCTAAACCGACATAGTGATCATACGGACAGACAAAATATTCTACATCCTGGCATAATGTTTATTTTAGATTAAAAGAGCAAGGATCCCATTGGGCAGGCTGTGTTGATCTTTAAACTGATGTGTCAGTAATGAACACATGCAAATGTTGTTCATCAACAAACCAACAAAGTCATCAGAGTCTCTAAAGCTGACTTATACACACTTATAGACAGCTTTGTGTATGTCCTTGTGAGTTTCTAACAACTACTGGAGAAGAAATCTACTTTAAATTGCCAATCGAAAACAGTCTGCTTTGATTGAGCTGGAAGGATAAACTCCCGACTGCATAACCCTGTATTGTCTCGGCGGTCCTCAGAGCACCACTCACTTTAATCAAGAACAATGGAGCCAGAGAAGAGCAATCACATCATTAGGCACTTATCGATAATAAAGCCAACACTTGCTGAGGCTCGTAAGTTGCTGCAAGACACCCAGAGCCTGAAGCTTTGTGAAGACACCTGTTTATGTTTCCAACTCTAAAAGTCTATGTACAATACGTGCACCTGAGCGATTAGAGGCACTATTCTCCATTCCCGCTCTTAGTGAAATGAGAACACATTGCACAGAAGTCTGCCATTAAAATGTCAACATATTCACGTGTCCTTGATTTAGTTAACTGTTAAAAGTGTTGACTGTTAAGCACCACAACACACTCACCATCACTTAGTTCAGGCATGGATAAGAGGCAGCTTTGACCCTAAACTTAGTGAAACAGCACTCATTTTACATTTTAACTTCAAAACTGACATTCACTGAAGATGCTGAGAGGGCACCAATGAGAGAGAATTAAATGAGGTGAGAGAGGATAGAAAGAAAGTAAATCAGCTGCTACACTGTACACGGTATTCTGCACACAATCTTTAAAAACAGGATATTTGCATTTTCTATCTCCAAAAACCTGCCTATAAAATATATATTTGCAAGTTTGTTTGTTTTTTTAATTCTGTATGTGTATGAATGTGTGAATGATATAGTTGCTAATGAGCCGTAAACATGGTATAGTGAGCAAATTGACAACTCCTAAGTAAGTAATGCTTACAGGAATAGTTGTGACATTTTGGGAAATATGCTTATTCCCTTGCTTGCCGAGAGTTAGATGAGGAAATTGATACCCCTCTCATATCTGTACGTTAAATATAATGCTAAAGCCAGCAGCCCGTTTGCTTAGCTTAGCATTAAGACTGGAAGAGGGGGGAAACAGCTAGCCAGGCTCTGTCCGAAGGTAAGAAGTAGTCCAGCACAACAAACAGGAAATAACGTGTTAATTAGTGATCTAAGATATTAGAGGTGCTGGTACCTTTTGGACAGAGCCAGGCTAGCTGTTTCCCCCTGTTTCCAGTCTTTATGCTAAGCTAAACTAACCAGCTGGAATCAATCTTCTCATTTAACTCTCGGCAAGAAGATGAATAAGCATATTTGCAAAAATGTCTATTGCTTTAACCTTGAAAGAATCAAAGAACGCTGAAGAAAAATAGAGACATTTGTCTTACACTTCCTCCTTCATCATGGGCGGCCACGCTTGTAGGAGCAGCATGAGCAGCTGAAAGTCCTCCCACTTTTGTGCAGCCTCCAGCAGCCCCAGGAAGAGGGCGTACCTTTTCCCCTCATTCTCCACATCTTCTATCTGAACCTGAGAGGAAAGGTGGAGAGAAAGCAAGGAGGTGAGAAATCCGTTTGAGACCAGAAAGCAAAGTAAGATATACCCAGGCCATTGAACACAAAGCACAAATTAGGTGAATGAAGAGTGTTCTGGCTAGAGTAACCATCTGTTTCTTTCAAATTCTGCTACATGTGCAATGTTGTAGATAAATATGATGATAAATGCCAGCATCTTCCGCTGAGAAGTGGATTTCAGTGATCTGTTATCTTGGCCCCTTCCACTCGACACTATCCAACACAAATGCAACAGAAACAGGAGAGCAGCTTTCATTGATTTCAAAGCATGCTCTCAATTGTGATGGCAAAACTTGACAACCTAATGATTGCAGTTTGCGGGCAAGGCATTCCTGCCAAAACAGGACCCGAATGAACAGTGCAATCACAAACACTTAATCTAGACTAGTAACAAAGCCTTCTAACTTCAAACAAGGCACTGAAAGGAAGGAACAAGGCTTCATGCGTTATGGCACATTTCACTGTTAGTTTAAAAAAATGTCACCTGTGGCTAAACCTATTCTACACTATTATAAGAGAGAGAAAATCGAGAGGGAGGGTGCAAGAAAAGAGAGTGAAAAGGAATGAGGGAGGGTTAATGTGGAAAGAATGAGAGGAGGAGGCGGCGGAAGGAAAGTAATTAATTTTCTTCTCAAAGGTTGGCTTCTAGTGTGATTTAACAGTTCAGAGAGCGGCTGATTTCTGAGGGGAAAACTACAACCTGCCAAAGCATGGCTGCTGCAAAGACAGGCTCCGTCACACACACACACACACACACACGCATACATGTACACACACACACACACACCACATACATCACTTACAGACTCATAAAACATAGTTTCAGCCTCAGTGGTGTATGTGGTGATATTTCTTCAGTATCAAGGTCTATATACAGTCTAATTTACACATTTTAAGACACCAGGAACTGTCTGTGATTGAACCTGTAAATACATACCTCTTCCTTAAAAGTTTTGTAATGAAGCTGGGTTAGAACAGAAACAATCTTTGCACTTCTGTCAGTACTGGTGAGATACTCCTGTTTGGGCTAGCAAATTAAGCTCATTAACCCATTAGGCAGTAAAATACTTTCCCTTAGGGAGGATAAATTGTGAGCTCACTAGAGCAATCTGACTGGTGTACCATGCTAAGGTTTTATACCTCTAACAAAATGCATGAAATAGATGCATTAAGATGCCAAAGACCACCACAATAATTCTCAAAAATGATGCAATATTTCCTTCAAAATGATAATGAAACCTTTCTCTGTCACATGAATTAAAGTAAGTAGTAATGCTGTTATAAACAGCTTGACAGCAGAAGGCAATGCGGACTAAATGTACAAATGCCAAAAATCTGTGGATTGGAGCTCCTGGGGCTACAAGTACTGCATGCCCCACTGCATGTTGCATCTACAAAACGGTGGTATACCCCTGGATTAAACAGCCTTTACATGAAACATACGTATACCCAAGAGATATTTGCTGAAAAGCCAGTGGAGCGCTGCAGGTGAGTTGTTTTCTGCTGTGTAGGTCATTGTGCAGGCAAAAGCGAATAAAGTCCCATATTGCTAGTTCCTTGGCAACTAGAGGCACACAAATTGCACCACATGTAACTGATTGAATGTTGAGGCAAAAATATAAAAGGCACTTATTTTGGTTATTTAAATTGGCTACATAAAGGCCAATAGCTGATACATGCGTCCTATTGCTTAACCCTAAAAACTATCTTTACATTTGATGGACAGGGGTCTTCAAATGGCAAGATTCTCAGCAGTTAAGATGTTCCTGGTCTTCAAAGAGTGGAAGATTATACAACAATCTTCATGTAATGTATGAAATTGATAGATGCAGTAGTAGAAAATAATGTTTTGGTTTTGTATTTTTTATCGCTATCCTGCTAGATTTGATGGTCAGTATATGCTATGGAGCCCCTAAACTGACAAAATGTAATAAAATTTTATCAGACAAGTCAAAAATATAATGGAATACATCAATACATCAATAATATTGTTACTTAAAATGGGCGTTTTAATCATCCACATGCTGTGCTGCATACTGCTGTAGCATCCCTTTATAAACTCTTGTAACAGTAGCTAAAGCATTTTAGCCAGCAAGCTACTGCTAACAAAGTTAGCTGCCTAATACTACTTAGAAGTTGGTAAAGGAAAACAAAAAAAAAGCATTTCTCTTTTTTTACAAAGTACAAAGCTTTACATTTGTTTTTATACTCCATTTAACTTACAGTATTTAACCAACAGTATTATTTATTAACTGGCCTGACAATCTTTTACATCCTTTTGTCGGTAGTGGGGCTCCATGTATTCCACTTGCTCTTGTAATTGTGTTACAGTGGACCAACACTAGGTGCAATGGATGACTGGTAATTAAGCAGCACTTACTCGGCTCATTTCCTTAATAAAGTATCTGATACTCCTACTGATTCTGAGGCATTTGTTGTGTTAAACCTCTAATTTATAAGGAATAAAGGCACATGCAAATAAGTGGCAGCACAGCAGATCCATGCTTAGTGGTGTAGTGAAGCGCCTTATGATGGGGGATGGAGCAATAAATGAGTAAAGCTGAAGCTCAGGACCCTCTGGAAATGAAGGTCATTTGGGAAACAGAAATGGAATCTTAACTACCTGTAAAAAGCCCTCACTGCAATCTAAAGCTCCCAAATCCATCACTGAATGTAAACTGAAACCCAAAGCCTGTTCATCATTGTTATTGCCTCACTGTGTTATGAATACTGAATACTTAACACTCTCTAGCTATCGAAGCATTTTATAAAGTTTTATGGCCACATTTATTCATTATGTTTGAAGATTCAAGGGCATGCAAGACCTTGGGATTCCCTGATAATATTCTGATTGCATGTTTTACCTACAAAACATATAAAAAAAATGCACTCAGACATCTCCATATATGCACTATTTTCACATACAAACACACACCTACACACCACATCCTCTTACCTACTTGAACACAGACTCACACACTCATCAAAACTCATCTACAGTAGACCACAAATTCAATTGCTACCAATTACCGTGTGGCTGTGAGGCTTTTATTTTCTTAACAAGGGAGGATGGTAATTAATTATGTCTAGTGATTAAAATCAACATTTCCTCTGTGGTGTTGTACAAAGCACGGAGTGCAGGAGGGCAGGAGGGCAGAAAGAGGAGGGAGGGAGGGACGAGACTGTCAACCAATACCATAACAATTAGCGGAGAAGAGCTGACAAATTAGATCAGACACACGGTCTCTAAGTCAGCCAGCCAATCTATATATACTATAGTACATATACATACTTTATGCACCTATCTGCCCACCTCTCTGTATATTTATATCCCTTTCTTAACACTTTTATTTAGTTCTTTCATTTAATGTATATGCTTCTCTTTTCCATCTATCAGGCTTTCAATCACTTTCAGTCGCAATTCCCCTCTTCCGTTCCCCTTTTGTTTATCATAAGATCAGTTAGTTAGACAGCAGGATAAATGCTAATGGCACAGTATATTTGCGAACTAAGACTACAACTTTGTAAACCTCTCCTCCAAATAGCGACTGTCCAATCACAGGTTATTATGTAGCTAGTCACAACAGGCCTGTCAAGCTTTGGATTTCTCTACATGCTGCAATGGCGTTTAAACAAAAGTGTAAGGAATGGATCAAACAGTGTGCTTATTTACTCTAATGTAAGCTGCAATTGTTAGCACGTCAAACTCACTAGCTTACTACCTACAGTAGCATTGAGTGTTACTTTCAAGGCCAACGAGCATATCATCAAATAACTAATTTACATTAGTTTGTGGGGTTATAGGTTACATTAGAAAAAGCCCAGTTCACAGCTACTGTACCACATCCACTGTCATATTTACCCACTGTGTGGATATTAAAAAGTCAGCTGGAGACAACATGATACCCTATATATACACAACGCTGTGCAGCACATGCACACAGACATGAAAGCCAACACACAAACAAAAAGCTGCTAGCTCTCACTGCCTGTAATTTCAAGCTTCAAAAACACTTTTTTTTTTCTTTCTGCTGGCACAGTAAACAGCGTGGTTACATTATGCCGACCACATGCTACACGCTCGCCCACTGTGACTGGAAGTAGCCATGCTTTTAGCAAAATGAACGGAAAGAGAGAAGAAAGCATGGGAATGAAGTCAGCAGACGGGGAGGTAAATGAAATGAAACATGACAACTAGTAGTTACCAGCAGCTACATTATTGCTCTTTGACAACCTTTTACTTTTCAACACAGGAAGAAGTGAAAAACCTCAGTGGCTGCGGAGTCTTGTGTGTAGCTTGGTACTTGTGTGAAAAGTGATACTGTAAAATGGGTATTGCATTATCCCAACTGCTGTGATTTGTTCATAAATTCATAATAAATTCATGAATTGTAAGCGTTGTGAAATTTCATGACCCCTTGCTGTAGAAAGCAATATGTGTTGAATATGGGATGCTTTGCCGCATTGACACTGACCTTATCTCTTTCCAAAAATGCACAAACACACACACAAACACACTTGTTTTACTATACCACTGAGGATGTTTATTTATTACATTTTTTCCTTCACCCTAAACTAAGAAGACTGACTAAAATGTCATCACTCCTAAAGTTTTATAACGCTGTACAAGAACACAGTCACATGCACAGTTCTATAGGACAAACAGCAATTACAGAGTGTGTTGTAGTTTGTCCAAAAAAAGCTTGTGTAGTCAGACAGGGTATCTCTCCACTGATTAAAAACTGCAATGCAGTCTAACCCTGCTATCAGCATATGATAATAAAACAGGGGGAAAAAGTGAGAAAGTGTGTGTGTGTAACAGAGACAGAGAGAGATGGGAGCCGCTTTGGGGCAAATCGATAGGCAGAGCAGAAAGCTGTCAGAAGGCACGTGGGTGAAAACACACACACACACACACACACACACAGTTCACCAAAGGATAAAAATGGAGATGAAGTATAAAAGGCTGCAGAAGTGTTAGTGTGTGTATGTGTGTGTGTGTATGTGTGTGTATGTGTCTGTGTGTGTGTGAGAGAGAAAGAGAAGGCTAGACAGATGAAAGTGGAGTCATCTATTCCTCCTGAGAGTTACTGGCATGAGACTTCTTTCACTCCATTTAGAGGAAGACACACACACACACACATAACATAATAAGGGCAATGCAAACAGGCACACAGGTGTGCACACACAATCAAAAACAATCAGCTGAATGCCACTGAAACAGAGCTTCAATAAACTCCTGTGAAATAATTTCCTCCATATGTCGCCGTCTTTCCTGAAGGAATAAACTCTCACTAAATAAATATTCTAACATCAAAGCGCTCTACGGTGGTCTTTTAAATTTGAACTGCTTTCAACACACAGGTGACACTTGAAGGTAATACTGTAGATAATTTTAGACACACACAGGGTGAATGAAGAATGCCCTGCTATACACTAAATCTTCTCGAGTGAACATTCAGGGTGTGCATCCAGTGAATTGAGCCCCTAACCAGGCTTTGAGGTATTTTTATTTGTGGACAATAAGCATGTTTGAAAAACAAGAGTTAAGAGCTAACGTGTGCATATTTAGGGTCTACAGGGGGCTTGAGCCCTCATCTTTATTTATGTTTTTTATGTTATTTTTGATGGTTAGTAATTCAGTTCATGGGAGGCAAATCTAAAATAGCTTGATGTTAGGGCTGGGCAATATACTATTGACAGGGTACACTGCAAAAACCACATACCATCATGCCACAGAAACAAAGCCATTTCTTACTAATCATATGGCTGCATCCCAGCAACAAACTGTTACAATCCGCTATTTTCAGTTCTACACCCTATACGTCAAAAAACAAACAAACATGCTGTTGCCATTTTTATTGCAAAAGACACAGTGCCAAAATGCACAGAAAATAAAGGATTCAAGCTGATGTTTTCTGTGCCGTTTGCCAAATGGCATCACATCAGCTTGGGCTTGTCGGCTAGCTAAGTCAAATGTCAGCCTACAAAACAGCACTACAAAAAAACAGTCCAAAGGTTGTTAAAAGAATAACACGTAAACAAGGGACTGCAAAATATATAAACTGTAGTGTCTTTCCTTCCATGAAAAAACATGCATTTGTCCATTTTGGACATTTCATTGGGGATTCCAGATTAATGTCAACACTGACCTGAAAGGCTACAGTGTAGGTTACATAATAGAACATGAATGTTCAAGGTCAAGCCCCGCAGAACTGCAGTGAGTGACTACCACCCTGGTGAATGGTGATGACTGACATTTACTACATTTTGTCAACATGCCACCGGTGTTTTCAGCTCATCTCTTAGAACACATAAAGCACTGTCACTTGTTGGTAAATGAGCGCTGTCCATGGTGCTGAAAGGCTTCTCTGGGGAATGCTTGGTGATTGAAGTACAGTGGGTTTCATACCATGGCTTGATGAACCGGCCGGTTGATTGTTTCTCCTTTGTTGTCCCGTCATAGCGAACAGCCTATTGTGGTTTATGGCAGTCAAGCAAGCCTGACAGAAATGTACTGCTTTTTAGAGTGATTTTGCGTTTCAATGGCTACTAATATACTGAATATGCCTTTTAAAATGTTCATTAAAGGCCCAATTTGCAATTTTAATCATATAAATCCACACACACAGTATGCATAACAGAAGAGTTTGACTTACAGATAAAAAGATAAATATTATGTGCATATCAGTGGCCCATATAGTTATTTTTGTCCGAGCACCAATTTGTTCTGCACCCTGAGGAAGAGTAGCATCACACAATCAAGATATTAAATGAGAAAACTGGGATCAAAGTGTCAGTCAGTATGTGCAAATGAGGGGCCTGCTTGAGAAATCACACCCCACTTGTAATGCGAACCCTCCTCCAGCACTGATTAGATAGACGTGCCTCCAGTGTCTGAGGTTGAGTCAAAACAAATAAAGATAATGACCACTTTGTTAACAGACACTAGAGAGGACAATAAATAACCATAACAGTGTATTTCACTTTTCATTAATCTAAAATAAATGACATGCATCAATGCATAGGAATTGAATATTAGCTGCCAAAATAATCAAATGACTTCAAATAAAGGTCTGTTTTGATACTTTCCATTACCGACTAATATATTAGTGATACAACTTATTGCCAGTACATGAAAGTGGTTATATTTTCTTTTAAAACACCCAATGTCTGGTGGGTTTTTCCACATAAGATATTCTGTGAAACAGGAAGTATAAGCATTTTGCATTCAGTAATGGTGGGTTTTTGGAAGAAGCTAAAGAAGGACTTAAATAAAGAACGTTTACTTTGTTTTAAGGGTTAAAATCATTGTTTCAATTTACCTCAAATCAGACACTTTCACATGCAGATAGACTCAAAATGTCTTTCAACCACAAATAATAACACAAAGATTTCAGAGAAGCTAATGATCACACACATTTCTATTAGTTATCAGTTTAAGTTTAGTATCAATAGTTTCAACTAGATGAGGTACTTCAAACATTTCCACCATGATTCAAATCACATACTGTTTAGAGTGTGAGTACAAATTGCTAATGCCTGTGTTGAGGTTGAGGTGTTACATAAATGTCAAGTGTTTGATCAATCATTTAACACAGCAATCTTGGAATACTTGTTGCCTTGCATGAGGTTTTGAAGGGGCAGTGGGTGTCCAAAAGCCACAGAGCCCATAATTAAGACTTACTTGAGACTGATCTCTCAGTACACAGGCTGAAATATTCACACAGACTGAAAGTGCTACGGAGAGTAAATGGCTCTTTGGTACAGCACACAATGTCCAGGGTTTCCCGTTGTTTATAGTGGATGTGGCCCAACTCCACTAAATTATTGATCGCCTCTGCTAACATTAGAAGACATTAAAACCGTTTTCTGACATGAAACCCTCAGTGAAACAGACAGTGACTATTTCAAGCAGCAACGCCTATATTTAAGCCGTGAGGCAATTGTTTATGCAGTCATCTAGTGACTAAATGGATTACAGTCAAGAAGAGAACCTGTCCATCACACGCAGCTCAGAAGATTACAGTGATTGATCAATCAGGCTAACACATCGTATGTATGCTTTGCTATAATTAATCAAAACAACATGTTGGATTAAAAACAGGAAGCCTAAGATATATTATTAGTCTGAAAATATTGAATACAAACCGCTCAATCACTCACAATCAGCAGGGGATGTCTGAGGAATAACTCACGGTACTTATGATACATAACAATCAGTGCTGCTGGTCAAGCACCAAGATGAAGTTTGTTTATCGTTTATTACTTACCACTTGAACTTTTAACATCCATAACTCTCATCAGAGGTTAGCTAAATGCTAACGTCAGCAACGTCTAACATGCTCACAACCACAATGCTAACATGCTAATGTTTAGCAGGTATAATGTTTACCATTTTCAGAGTCTTAATTTAGCTTCTTAACATGCAACATTTTCTACTGTAATTAGCTCTGAACACAAGAGTACAGGTGAAGCTGATGGGAATGTCATTAGTTTTGCAGGTATTTGGTCATAAACCAAAGTATTAGACGAATACTCAGGAGATCACCAAAGTCATTAGGGTACGTTGTCTGGGAACCATGAATGTCAAAATCTTCTGCCAATCCATCCTACAGTTGTCAAAACATTTCACTAAAACCCAAAAATGTCAACCTCATGGTGGTGGTAGTCATTAAAATCCATCCTCTGGGAACCATGGGTATCTGTACCAAATATAACGGCAATTCATCCAATGGTTGCTGAGATATTTCAATCTGATCTAAAGTGGTGGACTGACCGACCAACAGGCAGACATTGCCATCCATGGCTCCACGCTGCTAGCATGGCTTAAAGACCTTTGCCCTCACATTATACAACAAAATAATAGCCTATTTCTCGCATGCTATAAAAGGCAAAACTTTTCAAACAGACAATGTAACTGCCACAAATGTAATTTGAAAGTACATTAAGATGAAAACTGGAAGACTATGGGAATGTTCAATCATGCTTCCAGCATTGATCGCTTCAAAACAACCCAGTAATGGAATGGAATTGATATGAAACATCTAAGTAATAGAAAATGACACTTATATTACCACTTCTCCGGGCAGAAATGACACATGTACACAACCAGTGATTTAACACCACACACATGCAGACCTAGAACACGTCATGTCTTCATAGATTATAAGAGCTGACCCTGTGACTGACTTGTTAAAGTATGTGGTGAACAAATCATCACCTCTGTGCGTAACACTGTGGTAGACAGGTTAATGATCAGTGCTACCATCATTGTCTGTCTTGATAGCTCTCTCACCCGTCACATCTTATTATCACTGCCAATCATGATGGAAAGCGTTATCAACCCCACCTTTCAATCAAATGAGCAGGATAAATGGAGGATAGCTTTTTTTTTAAATATCATGACATGGGAAAATGCTCCAAAGTCAACTTCATCATTTAATTGTGTCAGTTTGCTAAATTAAAATGGCCATCACCCAAGTCTTTCTTCAGGTAACTGTTTTCTGAAGATTGTGATCATCATGACTTGTTGTAAATGACTTGATGTTAAAATGTTGTGACTGTTAGTCCCACAAGAGAAATCCTGGATTCCAAAACTCGTTGCTATAGAACTTGCATAATAATACATAAAATATGCAGACACTCAACTTAATCTTTTGATAATCTTCAGGGAATGCCAGGGGAAAATGCAGTACCTACAAAGCCGATGCTTTCTTTCAGCTTTCTTGTCCATTTTAATATTTTTAGGAAAATAAACTTTATTTGGATTATTTACACGTCATAGTTCATAGGAATTAAAGGTATCTCTGTTTTCCTAGGTGTTTGTTTTGATATATAAAGTTAATATAATACATTTACAATCTAATACATTTTAATATGTGATTTAAAGGTATCTTAACTACACCACACTACATAGTTTCCATTAGAGTCAAAAGCAGAGATGACAGTTATGCTAGTGATTAGAGTATCAGTAGCATAACTGCTAGTTATGTTAGCTTTAGCAGGAGTTTAGCTGGGTTTTCTTTTCTCCAAAAATGACTGGATTTAGCTGCTGCCTCATTCAGTTATGTGGAATAACAAACTGAATTACTAAGATGTCAGTAAATCAAAATGGCATTTTTTCCATTCGCTAGGGAAATATGAATAAGTAAATCTAGTTGTAGCTTTAGCTAAGGCTAGCCGTGGCTATCTCACCAGCTAGCTTTCACTTGATATACCTTTGCTTTAGCTGTCTGTCTGTGTCTCTGTAGTAGGAAATGTAGGAAGTGTGATAGATTGATTATGGAGTTACTGCAAATTCAGATTTTGGTCTTAACTCAATTTTTACAAAATATTTAGTTACTGCATTTTGGCTTTGGAGGGCAGCATAGCAGTCAACAATTAATTAAATTACAAGCATAAAAAAATAGGGTAACCCCGACACTGCAAGGAATATGATAATGTCATCATGACTGTTATTGACTACTTGCATTAATCAGGAATGTGGTTACAAACAAAAACCAACAGCGACAAAAACAATTAAGATGCATAGGTGTTATCTTTGATCAGAACTTACTGGGAGTTCTTTAATCTTGAGAAACCACATCTATTTAAAAGTATCTGCATCACAAGCGACACTGCACCTGGCAATCCAATCAAGGTATTGTTAGCCTTTCTGAGTAAAGTCAAAGATGCATTGTTTCTTCCTGAATTTGTATGAGCTGTTGGTAAAACACAAGTGAACTTTTGGCCCCATCAACAAATCTGCCTGATAATCTTCTCTGTGACTTGGCAGTTATCTCAGTCCTTGACCTGAGAGGGAGAGGGAGAGATGGGGAAGGGAGAGGGGGGGAAACACGGGATGTGGGCATGTCAGTGTATCGGACTGGGAGTGCCTGTGGAGCTGTGGGATCCAGAGATCTCTGTGTCTGGCCTTTACTGAGTGCGCTCCGAATGAGCTCATCAATATTCATTGACCCGCTCTGGCTAATGTCCCCAGCGACGGGCAGAATAAAGTTGCAGAGGTCGCACACTTCACAAGGGGAGAGAGAGGTGGGGAGAGCGAGGGAGAGAATGAGCGATGCAGAGAAAGTGAGAGGGGATGATAAGAGAGTGCAGGTTTCCGACAAAATGAGAGCAAAGAGAGGCAAACACCAAAAGGGCAAAGCCTCGGGGCCTGTAGGGGGTTAGGGAGTTTATTGCAACTTGAAAGTGAAACACATAAAACATGCAGAGGAAACATAAGCGCAAAGATAAAGACACGCACGCCCCTTGAGAACAAACAAATGCGCGCGCACACACACCCTTGTGCATGCAAAGTATGACATGACAAGATGAGTGCAATGACAGACAAATACAGCTTCTCTAACCTCTCCCTCTGTTTGTTATGCTTTTTCTTGCTCTCTCTCCCTGTAGTCTGGGGGGAGATCCGCGTTGTATAACATGACACCTGAGTATACATGATGCTACGCGCCTCAAGAGAGGAAGAAGAAGAGTAAGATAAGAGACAGGAGACAAAACACAGAAGGGGAGTGGTTAGAGAGAAAGAGTAGATCAAGGGTAGGAGGAAAGAACGAACTTGTAGCTTGAAACCATCTCGACACACACCTGCAGACATCAACATCAAGCACATGCACATAAGCAGCCTTTACAATACATTTTAATATTAAACTCATTTGTGCCAAGACTCCAACCTTAATCATGCACGCGTGTCGGGGCTGATGAATATTCAAGGTGAGAGGAAGGGCAAGGAGAAGGGAAGATACTAAATGATGTGATCTTTGTGCGCTAATACACAAAAAAACATTGCAAGACACACAAACACGTGCGATTACTTAAGATGAGCATCGTTTTAAGGCCTTAAATGTCAAATTGTAATTACATACAGTTAAAACACCATTTCAGATGTAGATGCGAGAGGATGTTTGAGCTTGGATGCACACACACACTCACACACATATGCTCAGACTGAATCACACCAGCTGAAGTAAAGCCTTTACCTGGTGCTACAGAGCAGCAAAGAATGTGCCAAAAGAGATAATGGTGCATGAGTGCCCCCACTTCATTTCAGATGTTACCGTCTTTCTCCCTCCTTCTCATCTGGCTCTGTGCTGCCCACTCCCATCACTTCAACCGTCCTCGGGCTCTTTTCTCCTTATTTCTCCTCTTGTCTGTCTCCCTCTCCACATCCCCTCTTTTCTTGTTTATTTTATTGCATTGCCTCCTCTCTGGTGTTTTTTGACTGAATCATCAGCGATCCCGGCGAGATGACAGAGTGTTGTGCTCTTCTCTCCTGGCTCTGAGTTCAAAAACGGAGCATAAATAAAGTTTCCGCAAGGAGCCGAGGGGGATAGATAAAAGCTGCCAAAACAAGCGGAATTATAGCTGGGGCTTGGCTATCACGACAATGACCCCTGACCTGTTGTATTAGAGTGTGGCCATAAGATAGCTTACTCAACCCCATCACATTTATTATTTATCTACTTGGAAAAAGACTCTGCTCGCTCTCTCTCTTCTTGTATAACCCTCTCCCTCCGGTCCAGGCTCATTCACTTTCATCAAACAAATCTTTCTCAGCTTCCCTGTCCGGCTTCTCCTCTCCACATGGCCTTCACCTCTACAAAGCGGCGTCTTTTTTTTTTTTTTTCACATAATCTCTGGTGGGACAGTTCCTGAAGTTTTCAACTTTTTTTAACACTGGATCAAGACCGCCCATCCGCCCATTTGTCAATATGTAATATGTGAGCGTGTGTGTGCACCAGAGGGGCAAAATGGCAATGGACAGAACAACATATTGTTCTGTCAACCAATGACACTCCCACTTATGTTTCTATTTGTATTCCTGTCATATCAAACAAATACTGTAGTTACAACTAAATAGTGTGCCATCCATCAGTGCAGTTCTTTTTGTCTTCTTTCGGGGATGTGTGTCAGGGCTGAGGCTTATCTTGTCACTCTGATTTTGCATACTTCAAACTGTGGCCTTAATATTTAAACATCCGGCAGGTGGAGTGGGATGTGTTACAGTATGGCAGGTGACGAGATGCACACAGGCATGAACATACGTAGTGATAAAAGCATGTGCACACACTTCAAATATTGACAGTTCTTAAGGCTTTTAATACCTCATGTAAGAAACTATACACAACCATGTCTGTATGTGGACCACATGCCAATGCATATGGCATGTGTTTGAGATGTCCAAGCCTGTCTCTGTGTGTGCATTACACTATTACATCGTGTCTAGAACTGGTGGAGTTGTGTAATTTTCTGCTTAATTGGTGCATAGAAAATGAGAATCACCATCCTATCTTTCTACAGAAAGAGAAACAAAGGTGGAGTGAGAAACTAGGAGACTGACAAAGAGACCTGGGAGGGAGGGAGACAGAGAATAAAGGAGAAGCAGGACACATTTAGGTGTGCTGATTGTGTCACAATGACTATATGAACATAAATATGGTTGGCCGTGAAAGAACAGTGAAGAAGGATGAGAAAGAAGAATAAAAAAAATGTAATACTGTATGGAAGTAAGCATACAGAATGATCTGAATAACAGTGTTTTTGCAATGCACATGGGTCAGAGTATGTGGCTCTCACATGCATAACAAAGTACTCTCTCACACGTAACTTTGCATCAAACCAAATCTGTCCAAAGCAGAGGCGTGATCAGAAACGGGAATCTGAAGTGGGCAAGAACAAAAGTGCATATCTCTGAGAAAAAAAAATGGGATGTGTTTGTCAAAAGATAACAAAAAAAATTTAAACCTCAATCTTCAACAAAATTTTCAGGGAACTGCAGGAGGGGGAAAAAAAAGCACAGAACATTTTAAAAGGTGAAATGAAAAGAAATGTTGCCTTGGGAAAGTCGAATAAGGGCTAGGTCGGGGTTAACGCGTTGGCTCCGGAGGCTGTGTAGCTGCAGACTGGAAGCTGACAAGAGTGCTACTACACAGCCTGCTCTGCTCAGCTCGGTTCATCCATATTAGATAGACGCCGCACTGCAAGGCCAAACAGCGCAGCACCAAAACAATGTGTTACAGCAAATGATCCATGACATTGATTGGTGGGGGGGGCTTGTAGCTGTTGATGAGCTTAGATGATGACTTTTCATGCACATGAACACACGCGTGCAGGCTATTTTCCTTGCGACCTTCCCCCTATGCTCTGCAACATTTAGAGTGCACACAGGGGTGAAGACCTTGATGCAATGACCGGGCTCATGTTTCTTCACTATGCGTGTGTTTAGAGATGCATGTGTTATAACCCTTAATGCTAGCACTGCCATGGGATTTAGCGTAGTCATTACCATCTTCGCAGTAAAACATCAAGGCTATAGCAGAGGGGGTATTACATTAATAAGCATGTACTGTATGCACACATGCAGTATAAGTACACATATGCCAACACACGCGCGCGCACACATACACACACACACACACACACACACATGCTTTCAGATGCCACCGCTTTGTCTGTGAAACACCATAAACAAATGACCCTAAATATATTGTTATTAGTGACATAAAGGCCAAACACACATTATACACACACACACACACACACACAGACAAAATAGACCCTCCAATCTTGACAGTGGTGACATTTGGACGCCCTGCTGTTATGACTAATCATTCAAAATGAAGTCACAAAATCTATCCCTGGCTTCACCTCTCACACCCTCCCTCCATTTCCTGCCGTATCATTCCTCCCCTCCTCCCCACTACCTAAATGTCAGCATTTCAATTGGGCTCATTAATACCTCCCTTTTTAGGTGGCTGTGTGTGTGTGTGTGTGTGTGTGTGTGTGTGTGTGTGTGTCTGAGCCTGAGTAGTGTGTTGGGATGCTGTGGGAGGGAGGGAGGGAGGGAGGGAGGGAGGATGATGTATTGGCATGGTTAAGTGGCCTGTTGTTCTCTTTTTCTGTTTTAATATCATCTCTGAATCTCTCTCTGTGTTTGTCTCTGATCCATCATTATTTCCCTCCTCTCTCTAATTCTTTCTCTCTGTTTGCCTCTGATCCATCATCGCTGGGTGTGTGCGAGGCAGCGGCTGTGAATCATGCAGTGGCCTTTCCACTGACACGGCCCGGCCTGACCCAGTCTGGACACCACTGGGCTAAACAGCATCCATCATAATAGCATTCATCCAGTCCTATCACAGGCTGGCTGAATGCATATGTGTTTGTCTGTTTGGGTGTGTAATACAAAAATGCCACTGCATATGGATGAGGATGTATAGACAGAAACATGCAGACTGCAGATACAGGCAGGCAAGCGGGAGAGGAGGAGGCTTGGACAGCCAATGTGAAAAGACTACAAGGCCTTTCAGATCCTAACAGACTGTGAGGATCTGAGGATTTCTTGACGTACTGTCAAAAGAGGTGTGCGCACAAGGCAATGAGGCAAGGATGGAGGATCACACAGTAAGTGAATCAGATAGGTAGGAATACACAATGCAGGCTTGAAACGCACACAACCGGGTTATCAGGAGACTGGAAAACAAAGAGAGAGCTGTAGAACCAATAACCTTTAAGCTAAATCAGCTGTGATAATCACAGATACTGTAGCCTGAATTCAAATTCAGTTCGGACATAGTAATGCCTAGTAATTCTACAAGATATGGGAGCTATTGGGACTTATTTTAGTAAAACTATAAGACTGTGCCCAGTGGTTAACTGCCGAGCAACCCTCTAAAGGATAAGTGGTTATAGCCAATAGATGGATGGATAGAAAGGCCGTACTTAAAGCAGCAAAAATCAATATTTCATTTCATTTCATATTTACATGTGTCAGGTGGCCATACACAGGACTCCATATGAATGCCAATATTGTTCGCCAAGTTCGCTATATCAACTAAAAACGAAACTAAACTGTGATAATATGTCAGTGTTGTGTTTACAGCTTCAGCTGCTCCCTGGTGGCCAAAAAAATCTGTTATTGCAGGTTTAGAGGGATAGGTCTTTTTATTTTTTTATATAAATAAATATAAAAATATACATTTTTTAATTTGTTCTTTTGTTTAAATTAGTCCCTGGTGATACTGATGCACAGGCATTAGCAAGCCCTGTTGCCAGAGATCTGAGAGCCTGCTGGCAGCTTATCAGACAAAAATGAACAGCAACAAACGGGCGCAGCTAACAAAGACATAGTTAGTGTATTATTTACATACAGCACATACTGCACCAGCTGTGACCTATCAGACAAAGTTATATTAGCAACTCCAAGCTTACAGTTTATAAGCTAATTCACTTTGACTTAAAGGAATAGTTTGACATTTTGGAAATATGCTTATTAACCTTTTTTCAGAGAGTTAGATGAGACCATCAATACCACTCTCATATCTCTATGGTAAATATGAAGCTACAGCCAGCAACCAATTAGCTTAGCTTAGCACAAAGACTGGAAACAAGGGGAAACGGCTAGCCTGGCTCTGTCTGACGTTAACAAAATCTGCCTACCAGCATCTTCTAAAGCTCACTAATTAACACCTTGTTTAATCTGTTACCATCAGGCAGAGCCAAGCTAGCTGTTTCCCCCAGTTTTCAGTCTTTGTGCTAAGCTAAGCTATCTGGTTGATGGTTGTAGCTTCATGTTTAGCGTGCAGACATGAGAGTGGTATCAAACTTATCATTTAACTCTCGGCAAGAAAGCAAATTGGTGTATTTCCCAGAATGTCGAACTATTCCTTTAAGTGCTTCCGAGCAGAAACACGAAAGCAAGGTCTGAGAGGAAAAATCAGTAATCAAGAAGAAATTTAATTTCTTTTATTCTGGTTTGGTGGATAAAAAAAATCAGCTTGTTTTTCTGGCTTGAAGTGTTTTTTTTAGTTGACCCTATTTGCTTCTGTTCATTTTGGGCTGACAAGCTGCCAACTGCCTGGAAGGTCTCCAACCAAAGGAGTCGCAGCCTGAGCTAATGTTAATATTAATATTAATATAATAAATCCATATCAGTAAGTACTATAAGTCATATCACCTTTTGGCAACAAAAAGAATCCTGTTGTATTGTAAACAAATATCATAATTGTCTTTCTGCTTATCCTCTCTGCCAGAAGGTCAGCAGTCATGGTCAGGTCCCTTCGGCAGGGCAGATGAATTCAGATACAGTTGTAATGGCACAATGTCACAGCAGACCAAAACCACTCTCATGAATACATTATCATTTATATATGTGACTATTTTTCCCCCAAAACCTTAGTTAGTATTCATAGTATGCATTTTCAGAACCCACAACTAATTACTTGCTTTTTAGCTCCCTTGTTGTATTTTTAAGTAATATTTAGCTATAATATTAGCTCTACATCAATCTTTTTGCCTGTTTTCAAGAAAGAAAGAAAAAAGATGAATTTAATGCAAGTCTAGCATAATGTCTGTAGTTTATCAATGACAATTTACCAGGCCGATTTGTTGCACATTGAAAGGGACAAATGACAGCAATTTTTACCCAGAATAATTACTTGATCAATTAAAAACTTCAAAAAGACAACCTGTAGTTTCATCCCGTCTAATATACTCTCTCTTGATCAATCAACTAATTTTCATTTCATGCTCATTCCTAAAATGACTCTTTCCTTTCTGGTAATTTGCCACAAAGATGAATAAATATTATAAAATGAATGCCTTCTGAGGTCCCTGGGGGCTCTGTGAAATACATGTTTTTTTCTTTCCTCTTTTGATTCATCAATGACATTTCAGTATTGTTGATACTGAGGAGAGACAGAAAGAGAGAAACACAAAGAGAGGTGGAGTTATACACTTTGCACATTACATAGATTCATTTCTAAGATCAAAGCGACGTTTTCTTCAAGCTTCTCTTTCCTGAATGAAGACACACACACAGTGGGTATGTACAGTATTTCTGTGTGTGTGTTTGTATATGACCATGCATCTTAATGCATGGAAACTTTGATGGTACAGCTGTGAGTGTATTGTGTGTGTGTGTGTGTGTGTGTGTGTGTGTGTGTGTGTGTGTGTGTGTGTGTGTGTGTGT